>JAQGAP010003199.1:0-12996 GCA_034697805.1 Orchesella bifasciata | reverse complement strand
AGGAAAAGCCAATTAAGATACTCTACACTACAACTACTACATTTACAGTCCTACGTACACAGCGGTTTTGTTTAAATATTTTTGTTTAATTGTATTTTTTGTTAGCAAATCTACAAAGCAAAAACGCTACACAGCCAATGATGTACCTGAGAAGCATTCAACATCTTGGTTATTGTCAGCAGCTTTGGGGCAGCAAAATGGTTTGTGTTCGAATGGTTTGCAAATAGTCGTATCAGGACAAGGGTTAGCAACAAAGCAGGGGTTTTGGCACTGGCTGTCCAAACATGCATTGATATTGTTACAGTCAACATCAGCAGCGCACTGTCTTCCAGGTCTTGGTGCGGCTACATCATCACAGGTTAGTCGTCAATTTATATTAAGTGTTTGTGTGATATGAATGATGGTAATGGTATTATGGCATATAGTATGGCGCTAGTATTAAGTAGTATTAAATACTCTAGTTTGTTTAAACTGTCAAATATATTAAGTTGCTTGTTTGGCCTTCAAAAATTATGTGTGTCGTCAACAACCATGCAAAAATGCAGCGCAATTGCAATACAATACATAAATAAATAAATTACTTTGTAAAATAAAGCTGAGTTTTGAGTGAATAAATTAAAATTTCGTTAAAACAACCAATGTATTAAGGCAAATTAAGTTGAAAATGCGCGTTGGAATTAATTAATTGGCATTGAGTAATAAAAACTGAGTCGCGTGCTCCACTATTTACTTTACGTAAATTATTTGCTAGATTAAAATCGAAACGAAGCTGATTAATGGAAGGTTTTGAAAAAAAATCAGACTTACTTGGATAACAACTTCTATACGGATCTCCGAATAGGCCAGGTGGACACTTACACTGGGCTGTATGACTGATTACTTCACACTCTGCGTTTTGAGCACAAGGATTAGCAACTCGGCAAGGATTGACACATTGGCTTCGGCGACAAGCTTCCCGTGAGGAACAGTCTCCGTCACTTGTGCAACCTGGAGATGGTGTTGGTTCTGGAGCGTGATAAAAACCGAAAAGTCATAGTTTAGATAAAGGTTCAGGGTCCAGCAAACGTGTTCCCATTTCTTCAGTGCAGAGGTTACATTTTTAGGCAAAGTGTTAATAAAATGATAATAATATATAATTGAATTAAAAATTAGGTGCCTAAAAATTTTTTTGGTAGCAACAAAAGAAATGGGATGAAAAGCAGTCTTATTCTAAAATTTATCCTCTAAATTATTAGTTTCACACTCGCTTTCACACACCCAAGCATACAACCACATTATATATTAAAATAATATTTCTGTAAAATCATAATCAGTATATTAATGGTGAAGTATGGAATTAAGTTGAAGGTGATTGACTGATGAGTTCATGTGATATCTGGTGTAAAAATGCTGTTGTTAGAGAGGATCTGTAAAAAATAAATTATGTGAATAAAATGGTAAGTTAATTGGCATTAATTTGTGTCATGTTCAATGTGTTTTCATTATTATTATTATCATCATCATTATGAATGAATCCTGGAAAGGAGATCATCATGATTAAGTATGTATTTAGTTGTTCATGTTCATGGTTTCAATAAAGACCTTCATTAGTAGTAGTCGTGAAATTATTATCCGTTGTTATTTTAACCCGTAGTAGTTTTTCAAAGTTACAGACGTTATATTCATCATCTGGATAAGCGGACTTACGTTGCTTGCATTCTACCCTCGCGTTTCCGAAATAACCTGGTAAACATTGGCATGTCATGAGACGATTGGGTAAGGTGTCCTGGACGGAACAAACGGCGTTTATACCGCATGGTTTTCCGTATGTACATGGGTCGCGACAATGATGTTCAATACATGCCAGTTTACTTGGGCAATCACCATCCACTTGACATTCGTATTTTACTTCAGGTACAACTGTAAGTTATTCAATGTAGGATTTTAAATAAAATAGCTTTGACTCTTTAAATTCTTGAGGATTTCTAAATGTTTGGATGCACAATGCATGACACTATTATCTCACCCTCACCTTCAAGACAACGCGTTGCAGGATTACCAGTTGTTCCCGGAGGACAACTACATGATGGTCGATGGTTAAACACAGTGCATTTAGCTTCAGGAGCACACTTGCATGGGTCAGCGCACTTCTCATTGATACAAGCTAAATAGTAAGGACATTCTTCGTCGGTAACGCACTGTGGACGTTCACAGCGTATTCTTGGGTTGCCGTAAAATCTTTCAGGGCAATAACATTGTGCTCGGTGGGCGGAAGCTCGACATTCCGCATTAACACCACATTTATCATAGAGACATGGGTTTACGCAGTCTTTATTTATGCATGCTTGGTCATATGAACAGTCTGAATCACTTCTGCATCCAACTATAATAAATGAATGAAAAATTGGCATTTCAATAAACTTTCGTGTTGAAGTTATGCATTTCGTACGGGGTTAAGAATGTATTTTTTTACACTTACGTTGATAACAGCGACTGTACGGGTCACCAGTTTCTCCTTCCCGACAACTGCACACAGCACGATGGTTAACTGCACGACATTCAGCGCTAGGAGCACAAACGGTGGTCAGGCAAGGATCTTGGCATTTGTTACGTAAGCATGCCTTATCATTTGGACAATCAGAATCCACTTCACACTCTGGTCTTGGCTTCGGTGGTGGTTGACGAACTGGTTCTGAACACCTCAGCCTAGCATCTCCTTCCATTCCAGCTGGACAATAACATTGAGCTTGGTGGTTTACTGCTCGACACAGTGCATTAATTCCGCAGCTATTAGGACAAGGGTCAGCACATTTCTGATTGACACAAGCCAAGTAGTTTGGACAGTCGGAGTTGAGAACACATTCGGGTTTGCATTCAATATACGGAGAACCATACTGAAGGTGAGGGGGACAGGTACATGTAGCATGTTTGGAACCAGGTCGAGAAGAGCATTGGGCATTAACTCCGCAAGGTGATGGCCGGCATGGATCCACAATGGGTTCTGGTGTTGGAGGAGGAGCTCTCACTTCACTACAGTATGAGAAGGGGTTGCCGGTGAGTCCATTGGGACAAACGCAAATTGCACGATGATTTCGAACTTCGCAAAGGGCTCGGTAGCCACAGACTCCTGAAGTGCATGGGTTTACACATTTGTAACGGACACAGGCTTTGGTTCTGTCACATTCGTCGTCTGTGACGCATTCAGGTCTGCAGGACACGTACGGATCACCCTGATAGTCTGGTGGGCAGCGACAAACGGTCTGGCCATTTTCCTGGGATGTGAGGGCATTGGTGCCGCACACAACTCGTGGAGGCTCTCGAACTGGAGGGTCACTAGGAACGTTGACGATGATTCTGTTACAATGCGAGAATGGGTTTCCGGTGTAGCCAGGTAGACATTCACAATGAGCTCGGTGATTTATAGCTCGACAGTGCGCGTTCACACCACAAGTTCCAGTGCAAGGATCATCACATCTAATTTGTTGGAAGCAGAAACGATCGCTGGGGCAATCTGAGTTTACAAGACAGACAGGTCTGCATCGTACATACGGATCTCCAAGATAATTTGGAGGGCAGGAACAGGAGCCAGCATCACCGTTTGGAGTGCAGATGGCGTTTTCACCACATGGAGAAGGCTGGCAAGGGTTCTTACGTTCTGTTTTTAAAAAAATAAATGACAGTTGAGAAAAACTGTAAGTCTTCACATAATCCTAAATAAAGTTACTTCAAAAGTTACCTGGAGGTGGTTCTGGTCTGCAGTATGTAAATGCATCTCCAGTGTATCCAGCTGGACAAGTGCAAACTGGTGAGTGATTCACAACGGTACATTGTGCATTAGGTGCGCAACTGCCGGGACATGGATCTTTGCATTTGTTTCCGATACAAGCCAACTTTGTGGAACACTCTGGATTCGAAACACACTCTGGTCTACAATGAGGTGGAGATCCAAAGTAGCCCGGCAAGCATTCGCAATGTGCTCTATCATTCCGGTTTCTACACACAGCGTTGGAGCCACATGGGGATGGATTGCAAGGATCTTTAGGAGGCTCTCTAATTTCTGGTGGAGGTGGTGGTGGAATAGGTCTACAGCCTGAGAATGGATCCCCAGTATAGCCTCTCTCGCAAACACAAACTGGATTATGATTCACAACTCGGCATTGCGTATTGAATCCGCATGCACCTGGACAAGGATCAACGCATTTCTCCTGTTGACAAGCTCTATCCAGCGGACAGTCCGCGTTGTAAATACATTCTGGACGACAATTTGGTGGACTTCCAATATAAGTGGGAAGACAACTACAGCTAGCCACTCCATTTATGTCTCTACACTGGCTGTAAGCTCCACAGGGGGATGGTTGACAAGGGTCCCGTTTGAGTATTGGTGGAGGCTCCGTTGGTCTGAGTCGACATTCTGTGAATGGATCTCCGATATATCCATCATCACATGTACAAGTTGGGGAATGATTTCGGACAGCGCAGGTGGCATGTATACCACAAGTTCCAACACAAGGATCTACGCATTTATAATTTCTACAAGCTCGATGGGAGGGACAGTCATAGTTTTGCACGCACTCTGGTTTGCACCCAACATACGGATCACCAAAGTATTCTGGCTCGCATTTACAATAGCCCGAGTCTCCTTGGCGCTCACAGCGAGCGTTGGAGCCACAAACAGGGCATGGATCTCTTGGTGGTGGTGGTTCTCTGATGACAACTCTTGAGCAGCCTCTGAATGGATCTCCTTCATAACCATCATGACATGTGCAGATTGGAGTGTGATTAATGACGCGACATTGAGCATCAAATCCACAAGCACCACGGCAAGGATCTCCGCATTTGTTTTGGATACAGGCGTGAATGCTGGAACACTCATCATGTGAGATACACTCGGGGCGACAATTTGGTGGGCTGCCAATATATCCTGTTCTGCAAGTACAAGTTGGACTGGGACCAGTCGGTCTACATTCTGAGTTGGGTCCGCAGGGGGATGGCACACAAGGGTTAACTGATTGTTGAGGAACGACTGGCCGTGGAATGATGGGCGGCGGTGGAATTCTCGTACATCTGATGAATGGATCACCCTCAAATCCAGATGGACAAGAGCATATGGCACTGTGACTGATGGCTCTACACTGAGCATTATCACCGCAAGCTGGACAAGGATCAACGCATTTCTGATTTCGGCATGCTTTGCTAAGTGGACAGTCGCTGTTGACTGTGCATTCGGGACGACAGAAGGGTGGGCTTCCGGTATAAGTAGGCAAGCATGAACATTGGCAAGTGTCGCCAACGTTACGGCTCTGGCTGTAAGGACCACATGGGCTTGGTTGGCAGGGATCAGTCTTGATAACTGGCTTTGGAGGTGGTGGAGGAGGTAGACGACAAGCACTGAATGGATTACCTTCGTAACCTTTAAGAAATAGAATAAAATGATTATAATAATTAGTTATGTTCAGAGTAAAATTGTTTTTAAAAAATAAAAGAAGAAGTAAACTTTAGCTTACCATCAATGCATTCACAATTTGGCACATGATTAACAACCCTGCAGACAGCATTAACTCCGCATACACCTGGGCAAGGATCTTCACATTTGTTACGACGACAAGCCTTATGACTAGGACAGTCAGAGTTGGTCACACATTCCGGTTGACATCCGGCATATGGATCCCCAAAGTAATCTGGGAGACACGTACAAGAGCCAGCGTTGTTTCTGTTATGGCACACCGCATTAGAACCGCAAGGAGTGGGGTTGCAAGGATCTGATGGTTGCTCAACTACTCGTTTTGGTTCTTCATAGCAATACGAAAATGCATCTCCAATGTAGCCAGCTAGACAAGTGCAAACTGGGCTGTGATTAACGACGGAGCATACAGCATTGGAGCCACAAGAGCCAGGGCAAGGATCAGCGCATTTTGAACGGATGCAAGCCAAATGACTTGGACAATCTGAGTTGGCAGTACATTCTGGTCGACAGTTGGGAGGAGAGCCGATATACGTTGGTCGACAAGTACAATGAGCCCTATCTCCTGCTACAGTACAGTCCGCATTTGGCCCACAAGGATCAGGTCTGCAAGGATCTTGACGTTGGACTGGAACTGGAGGTGGTGGTGGAATTCTGTTACAACCAGAGAATGGGTCGCCTTGGAAGCCACTTCTACAACTGCAGAATGCTTGATGATTCACTACTTTGCAATCCGCGTTAAAACCACAAGCTCCACGGCATGGGTCCTCACACTTGAGGTTTTTACAGGCTTTGTCCAATGGGCAGTCAGGGTTGATGGTACATTCAGGTCTGCAGTTGGGTGGAGTGCCGATATACGTTGGGAGACAGGAGCAAACAGCTTGGTCATTGAGGCTTCTGCATTGACTGTAAGGTCCACATGGAGAAGGTTCGCAAGGGTCTCGTCGAACTGGAGCAGCGGTGGCGGGTGGTGGTCTTGGTCGACATTCAATGAATGCATCTCCAATGTATCCATCAGGACAGATACAAACTGGGTAGTGGTTTTGTACTTCACATTTCGCATTAACTCCGCAGACTCCTGGACATGGATCTACACATTTGTTTCTTACACATGCCTTTGTTCGGTCGCAATCTTGGTTTATTGTACATTCTGGTTTGCATGCAACGTATGGGTCACCAAAATGTTCGGGAATGCAGGTGCAAGCGCCTGCTCCATTTCGCTCTTGACAAACCGCATTGGTTCCGCAAGGGGATGGATTACATGGGTCTCGGGGTTGCTCTTTAATTTCTGGAGCTGTAAATATAAAGAAGAAATGGAATGAAATAAATATTGCATACTACCAGTTTTTTGCTACGGTAATAATTTAATACAAATAACTGTGACTTACGTGGTTGATGGCAATAGCTCAATGGGTTTCCAACATAATTCAAAATACATCTACAAACTGGAGAGTGATTCAGAGCATTACATTCCGCGTTGACTCCACAAGCACCAGGACATGGATCTATGCACTTCATGTTTCTACAAGCTAAACTGCTAGGACAATCTGAGTCAACAACGCATTCCGCTCGACAGAAAGGAGGAGAGCCTTGATAATTGGGAAGACAGCTGCAAGACGCTCTATCTCCGATTCGGGTACAAACCGCATTTTCTCCGCATGGTGATGGATTACATGGGTCTCGTTCTGGCTCCCTTGGAACTTCCTTAACAACTGGGTAGCATCTGATAAATGGATCTCCTTCCATGCCGGATGGACAGGAACAGATTGGAGAATGATTTCGAACTCTACATTGAGCGTTGGGAGCACAAGGGTTTTGCAAGCAGGGGTCAGTACACTTTTGTTGTGAACAAGCCTTATCCAAAGGACATTCAGAGTTGACAGTACATTCTGGTCGACAGTTTGGTGGTTGGCCTTGGTAAGTTGGGAGGCAGGAGCACTGACAAGTGCTACCCGCATTCCGAGTTTGACTAAAGGGGCCACATGGAGATGGAACACAAGGATCTCTCTCCTTTTGTGGTTGTGGCGGTGGTTCAGGGATTCGATGACAGGCGGAGAAGGGATTACCTTGATATCCTTGAAAGCATGTGCAAATTGGGACATGTTGCCGGACTTCACATTGAGCATTTTGACCACACACACCAGGGCATGGATCCACACATTTGTTGTTCTTACAAGCTCGGTTACTAGGGCAGTCATAATCGTTGGTACATTCTGGTCTGCAACCGGTGTACGGATCTCCAAAATACATTTCTATACATTGACAGGATCCCACTCCATTAACGTCTCGACAGTAAGCTCCAGGTCCGCAAGGAGATGGGTTGCAAGGATCGCTACGGGTTGGTGGAGGAGGTGGAATATGAGCACAGGAGTAAAATGGATCTCCAGAGGTTCCAGCAGGACAAGAACAGACTGCAGCATGATTCACAGCTTGACAGTTGGCTGTAGGAGCGCAAACACCAGGTCCGCAAACATCTCTACATTTGTAGTTGCTGCAAGCCTTATCAGATGCACAGTCGGAGTTGGTAACACATTCTGGTCTGCAGTTGGGTGGGCTTCCAATATATCCTTCAAGACAGTAGCATCTAGCTTGGTCTCCTACTCGTTCACAACGCGCGTTGGGACCACAGGGTCCGTTGTTGAGGCAAGGGTCAAGGGGTCTTGGGGTGGATTTCACTTCAGGTGGGGGAGGTGGGTTGGGATAACATCCTCTGAATGGGTCGCCGGTGTAGTCAGGGGGACAAGTACAGATTGGAGAGTGGTTTCTAACATCGCAACGAGCATTAGAGCCACACACTCCGGGGCAGGGGTCAATACACTTCATTTGGGTACAAGCTCGATTGAGGGGACATTCAGAATTTACAACACATTCGGGACGACAAGATGGGGGAGAACCAATGTAGTTGGGTAGGCAGGTACAAATAGCTTGTTCTCCAGAGGCTCGACATTGACTGTAGGGGCCACAGGGGGATGGTTCGCATGGGTTTCTTGGTTGACGTTGAGCTAAAAGATTTGAAGAAAAAACAATGGAATAACTTCTAATAATCTGTTGCATTTGAAATAAAAAAGCCTTTTAATTTATTAACTTACGAGGTGGTGGTGGAGGTGGTTCCTCTCTTCGGCAGGCATAAAATGGATCACCGTTATAGCCAGGTAGACAAGTACAAGATGGAGCATGGTTAACAACATCGCACTGCGCATTCTGACCGCAAACGCCTGGACATGGATCCACACACTTTTGACTAACGCAAGCTTTATCTCTTGGACATTCCTGGTTGACAACACATTCCGGTCTACATCCTGCATATGGATCTCCAAAGTATCCAGGCTGACACGTGCAGGCTCCTGCTCCATTCCTTTCAGTACAAACAGCATTCGCACCGCATGGGGATGGGTGGCAAGGGTTGGCAGGTTCTTGTCTGGGTGCTTCAGTAGGAGTGGGGTAGCAAGCAGAGAATGGATTTCCGGTGTAGCCAGTAATGCACGTGCAGACTGGGAGGTGGTTCACAACGTTACACTGCGCATTTGATCCGCAACTGCCTGGGCAGGGATCTACACATCTGTAATTTGTACAAGCAAGATGACTAGGACAATCTGAGCTCGTTGTACATTCTGGGCGACAGTTGGGCGGGGAGCCAATGTAATTGGGTTGACAACTACAGCTAGCTCTATCCCCAATTGCGTGGCATTCGGAGTAGGGACCGCATGGTGTTGGATTGCATGGATCTCGGATTTCTCGTGGTGGTGGGGCGGTAGGGGCGAGATAACAATGGGAAAAGGGATCTCCGGTGTAGCCAGCTGGACAGGAGCAGAGTGGACTGTGGTTGACGACTCTACAAACGGCTTCCCTTCCACAAGTTCCGGGACAGGGGTCAACACACTTTTGATTTTGACAGGCTTTGTCCAAGCTACATTCGGAGCTAACCACGCATTCTGGACGGCAGTTGGGTGGGCTGCCAATATAGGTGGCGAGGCAAGAGCATTGGCAGGTGTCACCGGTGTTACGGCTCTGACTGTAAGGACCACAGGGGTTGGGTTGACATGGATCTTTTCGTTCAACGGGTTTGGGTGCTGTTTAAAAAATAGAATTTGATGATAAGTTTGGAATAATTTTTTTAAGCAAATAATAATTAGTCTTAATATTGCACAACTGAAATTCTTACGTTCTGGGGGAATAGGATAACATCTGGCAAAGGCATTTCCTGTATAACCAGGAGGACAAGTACAAACTGGGATGTGACGCTGAACATTACAATCCGCATTCAAGCCGCAGGTTCCAGGACAAGGATCTTTACACTTGTAGCCAATACAAGCCTTTGAGGTGTCACAGTGGGAGTTTTCTTCACATTCTAGTTTACACTCGTGGTATGGATCTCCGAAATAACCTTGCTTGCAGGTGCAAGAGCCAGCGCCATTCTGAACTCTACACTGAGCATTCAATCCGCAAGGGGATGGGTCGCATGGATTCCTTGGAGGTTCAGTTGGTCTTGGAGTAGTTCTTTCAACCAAGTAGCAAGCACTAGCTGGGGAACCAGTGTAACCTGGCAGACACTGACACGTCGGGTTGTGATTAATGACATGACACTCTGCATTAACGCCGCATGAGCCACATGGATTAACGCATCGTTGATTCCTACAAGCCTTATCTGATGGACATTCTTCATTGTGTACACACTCTGGTCTGCAATTGGGTGGACGACCAATATATCCTTCTTCGCAAGAGCAAGCACCTGTACCTCCAATAACACGACAAATGGCATATGGACCACATGGGGAAGGAGTGCATGGGTCACCCTTCGGTTGCTCGATGACTACTTCACGTTCGCAACCTCCAAATGGATCTCCTCTGAAACCGGAGTTACATGAGCAAATTGGAGAGTGGTTGATTACTTTGCAGTGTGCATTAAAACCACAAGGTGCTGTAATATTACAAGTAAAATTCGATTATTATACTTGAACAAGCATCTAAAAATATGTTTACTGCAAAACAGCGTCAACTTACATGGACTACAAGGATCTGTACATTTCTGTTGAACACAAGCTTTGGTAAGAATACAATCCGAGTTAACCACACATTCCGGTCTGCAATTAGGCGGTGAGCCAATGTATCCTGGATTACAGGAGCAAATTGCTACTCCATTATTATTTCGACATTGAGCGTAGTTGCCACAAGGGGAGGGGTTACAAGGGTCTGTGATCCTTGGTGGTTCTGCTGGAGGTGGGGGAATAGGGTGACAGGCTCGGAATGGATCTCCGGTATGACCAGGTATGCAAGTACAGGTTGGATGATGATTTACCACGCTGCATTCCGCATTATGACCACAAACTCCTGGACAAGGGTCTTTACATTTTTGGTTCACACAAGCCTTTGATCTGTCACAGTCTTGGTTGACGGTGCACTCTGGTTTGCATGCTACGTATGGATCGCCAAAGTATTCTGGGATGCAAGAGCAAGCTCCAGCACCATTCCTTTCTTTGCATTGCGCGTTAATACCACATGGGGATGGATTGCAGGGATCTAAAGGCTGAGGAGGTGGTTGGCGAACTGGCAGTCTACACTCAACGTATGGATTTCCTTCATAGCCGGAAACTGAAAAAAAAAGTTATATCAAAAGTGTTAAGTTTGTAATAAATGTAAAATAAATAATATGAATTTTGTTTAGAAATAATTATTATTCTTACAGCAGAAGCATTGAGGTCGATGGTTAAGAGTTCTGCATTCAGCATTAACGCCACAAGAGCCATCACATGGATTTCTACACTTTTCTCTCATACAAGCTTGATCACTGGGGCAATCTGAGTCAATAACACATTCCGGTCGACAATTTGGTGGAGCACCAATATAACCTGCGCGACAACTGCATGAAGCCACTCCATTAAGGACGCGACACTCGGCATTGTTTCCACATGGAGATGGAACGCATGGATCGCTTGGTGGTGGTGGTTCCGCTTTGACAATGATGCTACATCTATAGAACGGATCCCCTTCATAACCAGATGGACAGGAGCATATTGGGCTGTGATTGATAACTTGACATTTGGCGGATGGTGCACAGGGGCCAGCTTGGCATGGATCAACGCATTTCTGTTGTGAGCACGCTTTGTCAGAGGGACACTCGGAATTAGTTACACATTCTGGTCTACAAGATGGTGGCGCTCCAATATAACCTGGTTGACATGAGCAAGTTGCCACTCCATTATTGTTCTTGCACTGGCTATAAGGTCCACAGGGGGATGGTTGACAAGGATCCCTTGGCGGTTGTGGAATATCCCTTTCAGGTGGCGGTGGAGGAATCATGTGACAGCCAGAGAATGGCTGTCCAGTATAACCAGGCAAACACTCGCAAACTGGAACGTGGTTGCGAACGCTACAAACTGCATTATAACCGCAAACCCCTCTACATGGATCTTTACATTTGCTTTGGAGACAGGCTTTGTCTGAGGGACAGTCCGTGTTTTGAACGCACTCTGGGCGACATCCACTGTATGGATCTCCAGTATAGTCTTCAATGCAGGTGCAAGCACCAGCTCCAGCGCGAACTGAGCATCTGGCATTAGAACCGCATGGGGATGGGGAGCAAGGATCAATAACTTCAACTGGTCTTGGTGGCTCCTCAATTCTAATGACGGAGCATCCCTGATAAGGATCTCCGGTGTGGCCGGGATCGCAATGGCATTGAGGCGCATGGTTGTAAACTCTACATTGAGCGTTATAACCACAAGTTCCTGGACATGGATCAACACATTTTTGGTTTGCGCAAGCTTTGTCACTTGGACATTCCGCGTGGACAACACATTCTGGTCTGCATGATGGAGGGCTTCCAATATAACCTGGTCTGCAGGAACAAGCCCCTTGTCCGTTTACTACTCTGCATTCCGCGTTATTACCACAAGGGTTGGGATTGCAAGGATCACGAGGTGGATCTGGAACTCTTGGCATTTGCCTACAAGAATAGAATGGATCTCCAGTTTGTTCAGGGGGGCAAGAGCAGATGGGGGAGTGGTTGACAACACGGCAAACAGCATTAGGAGCACAAGGTCCGGGACAAGGGTCAATGCATTTGAAATTTTGACAGATTTTATCCAAAGGACATTCCGAACTGGAAGTGCATTCTGGTCGGCAATTTGGTGGGGTTCCGATATATTCTGCTTTGCATGAGCAAATGGCAAGCCCGTTTTGGTTTCTGCAATGAGCATTGGGTCCGCAAGGAGATGGTTGACAGGGATCAGAAGGTTCACGGGGTGGCTCAATCCTTTCAGGGATTCTGGTACAATACTGGAATGGATCTCCAGAGTAGCCTGGAAGACAGTGACAGTTTGCAACGTGGTTAAGAGCAGCGCACTGTGCGTTACTTCCACAAACTCCAACACAAGGATCAGCACACTTGTTTCTGAGACATTGTTTATTGCTGGGACAGTCTTGGTTGAGCACACATTCAGGTCTGCATCCGGTGTATGGATCGCCAAAGTATTCTGGAAGACAGGTACAGGATCCTGCTCCATTTCTTTCGGTACATCTTGCATTATCTCCGCATGGTGAGGGTTGACAAGGATTAA
>JAQGAP010003198.1:0-13003 GCA_034697805.1 Orchesella bifasciata | reverse complement strand
CGCTCTTTACTTAACTGCACAGTATACAACTAATGCAATTCGAAACGGTAAACAGCCAACACACGCTGGGATTTAATGATGATCTCATTTGAACTAACGAAGTAAATAGACAAAATACTGCATATGAACACGTGCAGAAAATGCATGCAAATAAATAAGTCTGCCGAGTATTGTATTTAAAAAAAAGATTGTTAATGATATTCGGCAGCATAGCACACACTGAACTTTTCCGTGGCTGATGCCGCTAACATTTCATAAGGTCGATTTCACACTTTCATAGCCAAAAACTGTACTACACAGTGTTAAATAGTTTCCAGACATACATGCATTTAACAAGGTAGAAAATGTAGGTATATATGTTTCCAATGCTTCTTCAAACAGTATTAATTACTGTGTCGAAGGTTGTCTTAAACGTTTCACAACTAAATAGAAATAAATCATCCGTCAAAATGCTGTCAAAACTCGGAAGTTGATGATGCTCCAAATTTTCTGCATTTAAGTTCATAGTCACGCTTCAAAATATGTAAAGATTGGGTTTCATCAATGAGTTCTTTCAAGATGCATTTGCTATTCAAACCAAGTCTAGTCAATTAAAAAAGCACGATCACATAGTACGGTTGTAATGAAGTTTTTACATTTATTCGTTTTCCAAACTAATAGTAATTCATACGATTGTACAAACGCTGTCAAAAATCTAAACTAATAAAATTCATTACTTAACGTTTCGTAGAGCTAGAAGATATGTTTAGTCATTCATAATAATATAGTCAATAAGCAACTATCACAATGCAATAACAGGGGTTGAGATAAAATTGTTCGAGATTACCAAGATGTATATAGCATTTCACGCTATACATTACTTAACTTCGCATTGCACCATATTCAAATTATCATCATATATATGTTATGTAGAGGACGGATTGGCTTTAAAACGTAGTCAACGTGTAAAAAATATTTGGGAATCTACATCGAGATTGCGGATGTTCTCACAGCCGCGGTTAGCACTGGATTTGGGTCTGGTTCTTCCGTTATGATATTCACTTTCATCCACCGATTCTCTTTTGAAGACTTTCTAATGGCTTCGATGACAGCTTGAATGTATAAGCCATCCTCAAAGCTTGAACCTAACAAGCCCACCATACTTTCTTTCTTCCACTCTTTACCATTTTGAATGTTAAAAGTTTCTCTTAATGATCCTAATAGTTTAAGTAGACCTGGAACCCAAAAAATGAAAATCATTGTTAAAATGAGAGATAATCAGAGTTTCAATAACATTTGCTAATTGATTATTCATTTTTAGCATTATTAGTTGGTGAATTTACCGGTCATGTAAATCGGTGGTAAAAGAGGTGAAGAGTTATTTGCTCCGTTTGCTCTGGCATTACGATCTACTAAAAGTAGGTCAACATCTTGCGAATCTTCGTAAATTAAAGTTTCATTTTCTGGTGAGCTATCTTTGTTGTTTGGATTGTTACTGTAAGTTAACCCATAAATAGACGCGTCTGTGGCTCGTATATATCCTCTGGTTCCACTTAGTAGCATCTCTTGTAGGAAGTGGCCCTTTTGCATGTGATTCGTTAGCGTCATTGACACTAGTAAACCTGGAATGTAAATTTCAATTAGTATATACGAGCATAATAATTTAACTAAATTCCTTGAATTAAATAAGTTTGAAGTACCAGAGTCCATTTCCATTTGTATAACCGAGAAATCTGGGCTGGTTATTCGTCTCGTTCCTTTAATTGACAGGGTAGTTTGAGTTAGTGCTCTCGTAATTCCATGAACTCGAACAGCCCTTTGTCCGGTGAGATATGTGATTAAGTCAATCAAATGGGATCCAAACAGAGTTACATTTCCTCCGCCTTTGGCGACAGACAAAATAGAGAATTAAATATACTCTGCAACAACTCGAAAACGAATTTAAAATTAAAACCTTGGGAAACTTTTCATACCCATGATATCATCGCACAACCAATTGAATGAAGTTTGCAGCATTGAACCCATTTCAATTCTGCACTGACACAGTTTGGGCTGCCCAACAAATTTCTCCATGCTCTTTTTCATGTGAATAAATCTAAAATATTTAAATTGCACATTGCAGGTTAAGATATTCCCAACATGATATTTATGGATGTGACGTATTGCACGTGTCTGGTATTACACTATCTAATAAAAGATGATGTGCAATGTCACTGATATAAACGTGATGAATAAATAAACTTACGCTGGATGAAAGCGTAAACTATGATTAAGAATTCCGATCAGGGATGGATAATACTGTGCGGCTAGAACCATTTTTAACGCTTCACATTGTGACAATCCTGCAGGTCGATCGCATAGAACATGCTTCCCTGTAAAACACACATAGTTCACTATGTAGTTAAAACTGAAATACACACATCTCAATGTGTGTTCCAAAAATATTCACAAACCTATTCCAAGGGCTTTCACTGCAATCTGGGAATGTAAATTAGGTGGGCAAAGGACCAAAACCAATTCTACATCTTTCCTCAACAGCACATCATCAACCTTGTTTGTCCAGAAAGGAATTCCTAATTCTTTCGCAGTGATATGTGCATCTGTCAAGATTTAGTGCAACATTAATATAAACCCTCAAAAACATAAATGTTTTAAAAGTATTTGGAATTCAGCGACATTACCTTGCAATGTCAGTCCCCATAAAGCTTCCACTCTGAAACCTTTTGCTTGCAGATATGGAACAAGAATTTTGACTACTGGGTCAGTTCCAAAAACACCGATCCCAGGTAGTTTCATTTTGACAAATAATCAAAAACAAGAGCTTACAACAAGATCCTTTCATGTGTGCCACAACGCAACTCTTTTCTACACTGAAAGTACAAAGTAGCTTAAAGGATATCTCTGATTCCCCTTTAATAAATCGTCTTATTTCCACTTGTGCACTGTACACTCATCCCAACACAAATAAACTTTTCATTGGAAAATTGTTGCTCACTCACTGTTTTAGCAACCATTATTATCATGGTTCACTGCCATATCCAAAGATGAGGAAAAGAAATGACAATACTTTTGCATACGAAATTACTTAATTACCTAAATTCATTCTAAATTTTTAAAGCTAATTGTGTAGCCGAACCCAGCTCATTCTTCTAATCTTGAGTACAACAATCTCGTACTACTTCTAATTGCAAAGATACCATAATAATATTCATAGATTGTGTAGCCTGTTGTGGAGGTTGTAGGTGTTAAAAGGAAGTATTGTTTACAACGAGATATATGTATGGCTGAACATACTGATAATATGGTATTTTCATATGTATTTCCATCCACTTCTCCATATAAGTTCCCATATATTTTCTGTCAAGTTCAGAAGGGGAGCCAGCCAGCCGAGTGTTATGTGAACTGAACATCTTTTGCATTAGACGACTGACCATAACCGGGTTGAAAAGCCTCTCTCTTCTCAAAGAATGAATAAAATTCGTAGACCTGTAGTAATAGTAGTAGGAGTAAGTGTATCATCATATGCAAGTTGTGTGTATGGATGAATGTATGGTTTCATTGTTCATAAAGACGTATTCATTTTAAAACCGTTCACAATCACAATTTACAGCCACCTGTAAGTAATGTATGTATCCGCACTCTGCACATCACGTACCCAAGTCCCGTCACAGTGATTTGATATACTGCACTGTTTACGTAAGTTCATGCACTTTTCATCCTCCTAGATAGAGAGAGAGAAGCTTATACTAATTTGCAATCGAGTCCATTACACTTTCAGATTTCTTGTTTCTTAGCTTAGGAAAAGATTTAAAGGAAAAAAGAACTTCCCGTGAGTGAGTTATTTAATGCGTATCATCATTCAACATGTAAAGTTGTGATGAATATTCGTAGTCTTATTACTTTCATAATCGTAATCAAATCATATGTACGCCGGCTTTGGTACGCCTTTTCCTATACATAAGCGTAGTAGCTAAAGCGTTTATATGTAAAGCTGCTTAATAAAGAATGTAAGTTACCCAGAGCAGAGCGTAAAAATACTGATTTTCTCATGAATTTTTGTGCCACTTTTGCCTATACTTTGTTGTGTCGTATGGCATGACGCATGAGCCATGAGCAGCACTATCGTATCATAAATGAAAGCAGAATGTTAATACTTTTATCATAATAATGTGATATGTACCTTGATAATAGGTAGCGTGTACTTTCTTATCAATACATATTAAAAGAAAGCAGTCAAACTTGAAAGGAATTATTATTGTCAAATCAGTACAATGTATCAGTTTTCAAAATATGAGCATTATGAAAAGGAGATACGGTTTTTTTTATTCGATTCATATTCAAGTAATTCACTAAGCTATAGACATTCAATAACATCTTGATTAAGTACAAAAGAGAGAAAAAAATCCAAGTGCAGAAAAAAATCAAAAGCGAACATGAATAGTTTATGTTAGTACATCATCGAAAATCTATCTGCTTGAGCGATTCCGCATGATGCACATTTTATTTTGTAGGGAACAACATCCAATCACACATACAATACACACACAAACTAATCGTCTTTGTACGGCGATGGAGCAGCCAAAGTAAGATATTGTATAGCCCTTGTGAAGCCATCTGCAATAAAGAATATATATATGTTTTTTATGAGCAAAATTGCAGTAATTCACAAAAACCACAAGTTAGTTTTCATGTTCATGTAATAAACTTGAAGAGATAGTCAATTACCCATGCCAGGCAGTCGATATTTATAGTACACGAAAGGAATATAAACTACAACTCCCAACGCAAAGAATCCTAATACTGCCAAGTATTCAATTTTGGGATCATAGACGATTGGCAGAACAACAAGCGCAGCGGAGATTAAAACTGCTACAACCGGTATAATAATAGGAACCTACAAGACAAAAAAAAGAAATTTAAATGTTAATTCTATGCAATTAAACAATTTATACTAATATGAAAACCAATGAGCAATTGAAAATTAAAATTTTAAACCTTAAATGGTCGTGGAGCATCTGGCATGGTAAATCTTAGAACTACTACACAACTGATAGCCAGTCCGTAAATGATCCATGACGCAAAGCCAAAGAGATCTATTAAGTCTTCGATTTCGCTGCCAAAAATCATGGCGTACGCCAAAACAGTCTACATTTTTACATGTAAAAAAAGTAAGATTCTTGGATGATTGGGAAAGTTAGTTATTAAACATGCTATTCAAAATGGTTATTATGGACATTATGATGACTACGTACATTTACAGACAGGGCAACAATTGGTGTCAATCTCGTTGCGTGCACATACGACATTACGTCAATCATGTGGCCATCTCTTCCCACTGCGTATGTAATTCTGATAATCACATAATCGATAGGGATTTAGTTTTAACCTAACCCTTTAGCTTCAAGTATTCATTGTCATTTGCTTTTGCATACCTTCCGGCCGTAAACATGGACCCATTGCCGGTTCCAATCGCTGAGATAGTGACCAAAATAGGGATCAGTAATTTGAGTGCGCCAAGATAATTATCCCCGACATCCTGCGACACGTGGATTGATTTTGGTATAAATAAATGATCGCATAAAATGTAGTGTGTATTCATGAGATGGCAAATGTTCTTACAACTGCAACGGCTTCGGATGCAATCATGGCTTCTTTGCTCAAAGCTGTGAGGTATGCAACGTTGATGAGCAAATACAAAACGGTAGCGGCAGGTATTCCAATTAAAATTGCGAGTGGTAAATTTCGATGTGGGTTAATGAGTTCTTCGGTTGCTGATTTTAAGGAAACAAATATGTGAGTAGTTAGTATTTGAATGCGTTCTAAAACATTTAGAGAAGTGGATGTACATTTTTGTCTTTGTTCAATATACCCAAGTTTAGATTATTCCAACCATCGTAAGCCCAAAGACCTTAACATAAAGTATTTCATATATTACTTTCATTTAATATATAATTTTCCTTTAACGTATTCCATCTTTATTTCTTACTAAACCTACCGCTGTAAAAAGAAACTGCAATGTCACCAACAGTCTTATTTTCTGGGGGATCCCAACCATTTCCCAGTGCTCCGAACTCACCTTTCCCCATGTTATAAAATCCAATGCCTATCATGATAGCCATTGTTGAAACTTTTGCAACGAGAAACACAATGGCAGCTTTTGTGGCCAGTCTAGCACTGATTATGTTTACTGCTGCAATTAACGCTGTAAATACAATACGCATTCATAAAGGTTCTTGAAACAAACAGCTTAATGAACGCTAGGCACATGCAATATTTTTTTATTCAGATTTTAGACTTACATGCTATTACTACCGCTAATAATTTCACAGCATATTGAAACTCTGCTTCATCTTGAAATTCTTTACAGAAACGTTCCATCCGAAGAATGGGGTAAAGAGCGTATTTACCAGCGGCAAGACTTACTATTGATAAGCTCGAAGGCTTTAACAGAAGGACTGTTGCCTAATTACAAGAAATCATAACATTTTATACATATGTATAACTGTCTAGTTTTGTTTCATAGTCTGATCATTGTACCCATGCATAAAGGAATCCAGGTAGTTCTCCGAAGAACCTGTTAAGTGGTGGAAATGTAGCCATGTAATATGCATGTTCTCCGCCACTTCTCGGAACAACCGTTCCAAGCTCACAGTACGATAAAGCAGCTATGGCCAAAAAAATTAAGAATTTCCATTCGAATGATGACAGTTTTTTATGAGTGTATGGTGTATATTTAGGAGCGTTTTCCATTACCTAATGTAGCCAAAACCCCACATGCAGCCCAAACAACTAAACTAAGTCCTGCTGATCCGGTGTTTTCCAAAAGTCCCTTAGGTGAAACAAAGATTCCTGAGCCTGTAATCGTAGTCAGCCTTTATATATGAAACACTGTATACAGCCAAAATATGGGAACGGTGCGTGCCTCAGTAACAACTTTGATATGTTTGCATCAACTTAACGATCATCGTTCCGAGAATTAGCGCAATGCCACCCATCAGTCCGATCTGGCGTTCCATACGCACTGTGCCATCGCTCTTTATAGGTATTGGAGGAAGAACCTCATCCAACAGCTCTTGCTTTCTTGAATTCGCTGCGAGATTTCCCGACGCTTGGGAACCAGAACCATGTCCTTGTGCATGCTGCGCAATATCTGTAATATTTACGGAGACTATAAACAGAAGTTTTTGAGATAACCTGCAAGGAAAAACTTACATGATTTGACTCATCCACACCTCCATCTTGCGCGAACGCGGAATTATCCATTATGAGACAATGGCTTTGAGGAATTTGTGAAGACTTCAGCAACGTGTGGTTTAGAGCTCATGGAATTGATGTCGTTCCACTTCTCTCATGAAACTAAAGGCATAATGTAGGAATAGGCAAATGACACAGGCTGTGATTAGAAGGGCCTTCGCAAAGTTTATATGTTTATCTGTGCCCACATTTTAACATACCATCGACTGATAGCAGCAGTATTTTCCGTGAATCAAGATAAATGTTGTATAAGACATATTTAATCAGCCCTTTGCATAATGTACACATTTGCACAGGAAAGCAATGTCTACAGATAAACGATATGAAAACAATGGAACTTTAATGGGATGGATTTTAAACAGATATATACGTCGAGCTGAATACCTTTTGTCAATTTTTTTTTGTTACCAGACACAAGATTAGGTAATAATCCGATAACAGTTCGACCTAGGTAAAAATCATGGATATAATACACATGCCATGATGATGCAATCTAGTCACCTTCTTCCTTAGTATTGAGATTTTTACCACCTATGAATCAATATTGTAATTCATTTGAGTATACGTAAATAAAGTTTGGCCGAGTTGGACAAAAACCCTTACTTCATTAAGAGCATTACTTCCACGAATCAGGAATGCGTGTAGTGTAAATGTACTGCAATCATTACAATCACTACTACATACGCAATTGATCACTTAATAAACTGCATAACCTGTGTGATAATTCTGATAAGAATTTATATAAGTCCATGTGCTCATCTCGTGATAACCACTTACACGTGATTGTACACAATTTATACAATTTGTTTATTGACAATGGGTGTTATCTTTTGTAGACAAAGTATTTGCATCGCGCAAGGTTGCTTAGCTATTCTTCACCTACCCCCTACAGGAAAGACTATCAGATTGTGGCCAGGTTCATCGCACCCTTTGAATCTTGCCTTGTTTCAAATTTAAAGTTTGACCACTGCAATTCACCATTCCGTTCTTAGAAAACTGTGGGTACTGCATTCTGGAGAGACAATTATGAAATGAAATAAATCTAAATCTAACATATGAAGAGTGGGGAATACATAATGAAAATGAATTTTATTATAATGAGTATGCACACCTAAGATATAGCTATGCATGCACATGCACAAAGAAAAAATTTAACAATATATCTATAATGTATGCACAAAATACTCTTGTTTCTTAAAAAAACTACTTGATCCAGTAATTCTCCCACGACAAAACTAGCCTTCCCTATTTAAAGAGTTGGAATATTTGCATTAATTCTATACAGAAAACATGATCTTACATTTTACTACTTTAGTATTCCTCCTTCCACACTCATGGAACAGCAACTTATGATGTGATGACTGATAGTAAGTGAGATGGATTTTTATGAATAGAAATGAACCGAAATATAAAAAGTAGTTCAAGGTTTCATTAAAGCTTGGTTAAGTTGCTAGCAAAGTGAATATTTTACGTTGATGTGACCGATTAAATTATTGTATTAAATCACCACTCATTGTGGTAATTTATCCTTGGTATTGGTATGAATCAGACTCGTATACATGTACGTCTTCCTTTTAGTTCGAGAATCGCCATATTACGAGCGACTGCATTACGCAAGGTACAGGTACAACAATGATGCGTTGCGGATTGGTTTATGCGAATTCCTAATTAATATGTAAGTTTTAATGCGTATGATTAATATTCGTCAACTTAATCCTCAGAAAACGTTATCATAGGGAGTGGTACTCGGTCAACTCGGTGTTGACAGGTTCTTCTGATGTTCTGCACAAGTTTTTATATGCTAAACACAAGACAACTAAAATATTACACTAGTATTTGTTCGAATTTTATGTGCTGAGTATTTTTACTGTTGTGTCTTGTACTCCAAGTTGTAGATCTGCTAGGTTAATACTTTCGACGCGGAATGTGGCACAGCATTAAAATTCATTTGTTTAAGTAGAGTTATTTGCATGCATAATTTTTCCGCAGAAACAGAAAAGATGTACTAATATGCAGATTGAGATTATAGTGTTTCATAGCGCGCATTCCAGAAGGTGCAATAGACACTAGTATGTCTTTTCAGCTAGGAAATCGTATGATTAGTTTTACAACTTCAATTTATGAGTTTACACCAATTATGAACTAGTATCTATATATTTCATAGCAGGTTATTAAAATGAAGCGATTATGAGGTAGTATAAAAAAGTTAGAACTTTAAATTTTCAACAAGCATGGAACCCAATGTAAATGTACAATACAAAACCACTATACACGGCACAGATCGGATGAAGAATATTTCACTTTTATTCACTTTAGTGTAGGTTATTTGAGGTCTAATCAATGTAATTGAATTATCCACCCTACCCTACCATTCAATTAAATAGACTAACAGTTACATTTCCAAATACAAGCAGCAAATATACGATTAATAACATTTGACTATTCTATATACGATGTAGCAAGGACATTTTGTTGTTCTGTAAACTTTTCACGTTTACTGAAAGTTACAGGGTCTAAACAACACGAGCTCTCTTTGAAAAACTACAAAAGTAACTAAAAGATCCAAAAATATAAGCATTTTAAAAAACTGCCCATATGTCATTTACAAGTATGTTTGTCTGCCTGGAAATTACAAACCTTTTTTACAAGTAGCTATAATAAACTTCAACTTTTATTTTATACATACCATAAATGTCAGAATCTAACGTATCAAAATTACAGGGTTCCAGTTCCGTTTACTTTCTTCACAGAATGGGTGTCTGGTCCTTGTCTAGAACGACTAAGTTTTCTTTTTTGTGTCCATCTTGCCGCCTAACTTCTTTTCAGCTAAATGACTCAAATTGCAGAACCCAATTTTTGTTTTGCCAAAACTATTTGGACCCTCGCTTGTTTTCGTTTCGCTGAAACAAGAAATATTGGGATATTTTTAGATCTTCTTAATATGATCAACCGATAACAACTGCAGATTCAATACATGTCATACCGGCCCACGTTTTTCATCCTCATTTTACACTCGGGAGGCATTTCCTCTGGTTCATCATCGTCGTCATTAAATATCGATGCTACTTTGGCTGCTTTAACAGGAACAGAAACGGATATCACTTTGGGCAAGGGCATTGCTGGTTTCTGAAATAAAAATCACCATAAAAAACCTGTTAAACCCAATAACTTGAAATGATTAGGAATAATATTTATTATACGTCCTACAGACTGAAGCAATGTTAAAATACTGCCTAAAAATAATACAGTTTAACTTACCGTTGATGCACCACCTAATTTCAAAGATATGCCAGGTGCAGTTCCAATATTCGACTTTACATCGTGACTTTCAAATCCTTGAGAATGAGCTCCTCTAGATAGCATAAAATCTGTTGCAGAAACGTTATTTTTCGATGAATCGGGAACTCCAGAGTGTCCAAATAAACTTCCACCGTCGTGCTTATTCTTGTCAATTTTTCTAGACTTTCCTTCTTCATCAGAAGAGGAGTCGCTCCAACTTGAATACTTTTTAGCGATTCGGTTGTTTACAAGGCTACTTGGAATAGTTTTGGAATCTGTCCCGCTTTTCTCGTCTTTCGAAGGATTTGAGTAATTAGAGTAATTCCGGTCATCTCTCCTGAAAGGACTGATGCTTCTGCTACGACTTCGTCTATCTCGGGATCTTGATTGACTGGAACCAGACCCGGCGTCGGCGGCGTCACTCCTCCCATTATTATCCCATCGACGACTTCCCGATTTTTCTACATTGCTATTGCTACTTTCTTTTTCATCCCACCTGCTTTTAGAGTTCTGATGACTGCTTCTACCACTGCTATCATCCCACCTGCTGCTTCGTGGTTTCTCACCTTCAAGCTTTTTCGTCTCATCCCATCTACTTCTGGGCTTTTTGGATGCGTAGTTGTCCTCATCATCTCGATGGCTTCGACGCCTCGGTTCGTTATAATCTGTAAAAAGTCTGAAAAAGTTATTTCGCTGTAGAGAGAAAAAGCGGATGATTGAACTTATCAAGCATATTTAAAAATATATTCTCTCATGCTCAAAACGCAATAATAAATCGCCCCCATTCCATCAATCTGATCAATGACAAAAATTAAAACTCACCGTCCTCTCGACGCTGCATTTTAAAGGAAACCGAATCCTCAATACCAAATGAAATACAATCACCGGTATACTTAGCTTCCTTGCTGTTTAGAAATCGAAGATGATAACAACTTAACTCACTCGCTCATAATACGTTTCAAAAACAAAACTAACAAATACACCTCAATTGTCACGAAATCATCACGTTAACTAACACATTTTTAAAAGTTCATGTTCTTCATAAAAATACTCAAGAGCAGATCTGCTTTTGGCTTTATAAAAAATTCAGTTGTCTCTCGATATGCATAAATCATTAGTGCATTAGCGCAAGAGAAACAGGCTTTGTCAAAATTCTTAGGGAACAATAACAAAAGCTCAATCTGACCGCTACAGCACATCTTCTTCGATGGTTTTCTCAACGTGGGGGTTCTGTGCTTGGTATTTCCACATGTCTTTGTTTTCACGACTTGCTCTCTGATGTTGACATCAAGCTGTCAAGTTCAAGTGGTTTCCAATCCAAAGATTAAAACGGTTGAGGAAAGTAAAACTTGATGAGGTGGAGATAACAAAGGAAAAACTGTTGGCTTCCTCACGGACGGCATCAGCAAAGAAAAGAGAAGAAGAAGAGGTGCATGAAAACTGAGGAGATGGGAAACAAAAAAAGCATAAAATATGTTTATTGCAGGGCATGTGTCGGCAATCGGCATCAGTTGGAAAGGAAGACTATACAACTTTTTGCAATTGCATCTGGCAATTCATAAATATATAAAGAGCGTAGTAGCTCCAACTCCAACCTCAGCTCAGGACATTCAACCAGGCAAGCAACCAAAACGAAGCGAGAACCGGGGTTCTTTGCCAAATGCCAGAATGACTGCAAACGAAGCGTTTCCCAGTTTTGATTCTCATTACGTAGGTAATACGGAAAGATACAAAGGGAAGAGGGTTTAGGAATCCCCGTGTATGTATCCAATCCGGAAATCCCGATCCACATGACACACGACATGCCATGCCAAGTAAATAGACCATACGACAGTAGACACGATCCCGTAGGTAATGAATGCTCAAGACATGACATAAGGCTGATTTTGGCTTCAATAACTCAACGGGCTTAGCCATGGCATGTGTTCATTCTAGTAATTATCGTTGCACTTTGATATTTTTTTAATTGTCTTATGGTATTATGGCACAGGTTCAAATCAATTCTAGGAAATTGTTTGATAATCCCAGTGAAACAAAACAAAGAAAAGGAATCTCATCTCATCTCCGTCATAAAGAGATTCGTTTTAGTACATTTGACGCAGACAAAAGGGAAGTATAACCAAGTTATATATATGGGAATTGTAGCCGGTCGCGTCAAGTGAATTCGGATGACTACTATCAGTAAGTACTTCCGATATGTTTATATGTAAAATACATGAAACGGTTATGTGGTTGGGTTTTCACATAAACTAAAAACTTTTCCGTTGAAGTACTAACAACCTGGCTTGACTTTTCTGTTCTTTTTCATTTGACTGACATCTGAAGTTGTGTCCAACGTATTTCTTAAAAATCAGCTTCGACGACTCCATGTCTTCTGTCAAGTCACCAGTGGCGGAAAAGTAGGAGGTGCCGGGGGTGCGTCGCACCGGGGCCTCCGAGCTCGAGAGGGCCCGAAGGGGCCTCAGAGGTCAGGGCCGAAAAATTATACTAT
>JAQGAP010003197.1:0-13004 GCA_034697805.1 Orchesella bifasciata | reverse complement strand
GTAGGTGACATTGGTATGAGTAGGTTACACAATATTTGGTAGGTGACGTATTCTAGAAAGTTAGGGTAGGTGACATAGTAGGTGACAGTAGGCGACAGTAGGCGACATTGCCGCCATTGGTTTACCGTGACCCTTACTTCATCTTCGTATCGGTAGGACCGTTTAACATCAGCATGTTCAGCTTCCGCTTGGGTGACATGGAGGATTTCTGCCTGGTTTGTTTGTGGAGCCTCTTGGAATATTTGTGGGGCTTCTGTATTCTTTATTTGAGCAGCCGCCTGGAAAATCTTTGGAGCTCCTGTCAACTTTATGTTGACAAATAAATCCTTATCTTGAAGAATTTCAGGATTGCTTACTTCAGCAGCTGCAGCTAACGCTTCTTTCTGATATTCCTCTTCCACTTGTTTTAAACATTCAGCTTCTGAAACTCCCTTACATTCTGCTTTCACCGCTTGTTCTGCTTCGGCCTGGTTTAATCGGATGACTTCTGCCAATTTTAGTTGGACAGTTTGAGCCTCATTTAACTGACTAGCATGCGCTTGCTTCAGTTGAAAAACGGAGGTTTTAATTTCCTGGGCAGCAGCGGCAGCTTGCGTTTCTCGGGCAGCTGTGTTTTCCTTTTGATGAATTGGAACGGCTTGTAAGTCATCTGCAGCCTGGGCTTGGGCGTATTTCTCCAACTCGGAAATTGCAGGGCTGTCTGGAGCAGCTTCAGCTTGTGGTTCTTGTTCCTGGGATTGGGGAGCTTCAGCCTGTTGAACAGGAGCTACTTCAGCTGCCCCATTTGGCTCGGTTTCAACCTGGCTTGGTTGTTCCACGTCGGCTTGAATTCCTTCAAATGCTCCACCATAAGGTAACTGTGAAAAGAAATGAAAATTTTTATTTCTCCCAGAAAACCTGCTAGAAAAACAGCAGCGTTTGATAAACTTACAGCCATTGAAGCTCCGATGAGAACCGCGATGAAAAAGGGTACTAAAATTAATATTTTATTCATATTGGGTTAAGATATAGTTCCAACAGAAATAAATGGGGACTGTAAAAAAGTAGATGCCACAATACAAAATTTTGAGGTTTTAAACCAGTGCGAGAGATTGCTAAATTGAAAGCTGAGATGGCAGTAATAATCTTTTAATGAATACAAAACTTTCTAAAAGAAATTTTTGCTTATTTTTTTTAAATTTATAAATGTACCGTTTCGACTGTGGATAAAAATGCATAAAAAATTCAATAAAAGTTTATACTCCTATAAAGCTTGTTGCTTTACGCTCACAACGGGCCAGAGAAATCGTTGACCTCAATTCTGCTGATTGTTTTATTGGGGCCAATAAAATATGCGTCATCAATAAATTTACAGAAATTTTTATGACTCATCTAGGTCAGACGAACATTACGAACCGCATAAGCCGACTGGTATAAAAAGGGCGAGAAAATTTGAGTTCGGCATCAGCATTTGCTTTCCTCTCATCCAATCAACTTTAACAGCAACAACGACTTGAAGGAAGTCCCTTCCCAAATCTCTGAAGGAACAAGGATCTGTGGAAACTTTGTGGATGTAGTCCGCATCATTGCCGTCAGTATGGCTGTAAGTTTCCATATAAAAACGAAAACGTTCTTTAAATATTCTTGAAAACATTCTAAATTTTTCTTCTTTTTTTCACAGGACGTCGCTCCTACGGAAACAGTTCCAATTACTGTAAGCTTCCACAAAATACTTTCGTCTCAATGTGTTGGAAATTTAATTTCAGAGGCAATTTCCTTACTCATTTTTAAATGCAAATGAAAACGTTTTCTTTCGTGTTTTTTGCAGAAAACTACTAATGGCTGAGCCTTAGGAACTTTTGCATTCGCCGAGGGTGGCTGCTCCCTCTAAAATGGAATTTATTCCAAATACCACGATTTATGCGTGATGTATCAGAACCTAATTGTTAAATTTTTTTAAACGTATCAAAATTCAAAATCTTATTAATGTAATAACCATTCAATCTTGTTTTAAATTAGAAATGAAAAATTCGGAATAAAATTCAAATAATACGAAATATTTTAATGTTGTGTTGTGTAAAATTCATTAACTTCTGCACTTTTGATGCACTTACTGAATCTGGCAATCTCAACGTCGACCAAAATGCATGTTTACAATCCTACGAAGTTATTTTTTAATGATTTCTTTGGAACACTGATAATATAGGTACATACATACTAAGAATATATTCAGAGTCGAAAATGAAATTCAACATTTTATAATTCCCGGAACATTGATTTACATCGCATTTCCCATTGAAAATTTTTAATTCGGGACTTCTGAACATGGGTTTATTTCAGAGTTTATCAAAACAAAACAAAAAAAAATGAAATGCTCATGAAATTTCGTTTTTAATTTCCTTATTACAAAGCACATGTTTTGCAGATTTATTTACTGTGGCAGTGGTGATGATGATGTAGTCAGTAAAATATAGTTTTAAATAGTTTAGAAAGTCAAAGAAGGTTAAAGCTTGTCTGTTATATTCAAGATTATTATAGTATGCTCAAGATTATTCTAGTATGTTCAAGATTCTTCTATTATGTTCAAGAATATTCTGGTATGCTCAAGATTGTTCTAGAACATTCAATCGAAAGATGAAGGAGGAGCATAATTTAGAAAGTTCATTGTCACATTAAAACGATGTTTTGCACCGTGGTGACGGTGGTGCAATGATTCCTTCAAATACGTACAACACTGAAATAAACCCTATTTAAGCCAAACACGATTGTTTTTAATAAACTACCTGACCGTTTTTTACATCTAAAGTTCGAATATACAGTCACAGAGTAATTGTTTTTTTTCGGGTTAAAATTTGAACTTCTGAAATAGTTCATCTCCGTACATTCTAAATGGTTAGGATTTTTAATGTTTTTACTACTAGCCGTAACAAAAAAAAAGTGACCAATCCTGCAGTCTAATGCATTATAAAAGTTTCCCAAAGGACAGCGAAATGTGAAAAAGGATCAAGTAATCGGTAACATTTTTTACCAAGTCACAGCAACATTTAGCTTACAAATATATATCGAATTCTTAATATACGTATAACCAGGCGCGTGTTTATGTTTAATTCATCCATTTGCATGTTCTCAAAATCTAATGTTAGATTTAGATGTTGTTCAACAGATCCTGGTCCATGACTGCAACTGATGCGGTTCTTCGGCTTAAAACCACTTTATGCAAGCAAATATTTGTATGAATATTCAATATTGTTTAATGCTCGACAATCAATTCTGCTCCACTGTAGTAACGGGCTCACGTTTTAGTGGCCCAGAGTGTCTAAAATGCAGCTACATAATATAAACTATATACTTATATAATGTGCTTGTACGTGTGCTACATTACATTACGGACCTCTAATCCTAATAATAGTCATGATTTATACCAAGTAAAAAATCATCATGACAGGCCAATACACTTTATAATTTTATCTTCTAAACGAGCGGGGTATAAAAAGGACATCAAAATCTGAGTTTGGCATCAGCATTTGCTTACCTCTCCTTCCAACAACACCAATAAAGTACCACCTAGAAGGAAGACGCCTCAATAGGAAAGCAACAGGAAGGTTTTCCAGATTGTTGCTTTCCTCACCGGCATCCTTGCGATTGCCATGGCCGTAAGTTTCCAGAAATATAATGTAAATATCAAAATGTTCCTAGAAACTTACTAATTTTCAGTTTCTACCTTGTTTCTTGACAGAACGTGGCCCCCTCTGAGCAAGCTTTTGCTGAACAGGCTCCCCCGTAATAGTCTAACATAATTAACTCATTTGTTTCTGTGGTGCGGTTCTGGAAATAATGCAAATTTATTGTTATTTTTTTAATTCTTATAGAAAAACTTTAAGGAGTAAGCCGAGGAAACTCAAGCTTGCGCTGCGGGTTGCTGCCCCCTTTGAATTGGAAAATTATCGATTTTTTCTACTTTAGCCACGGTTCGCCCGTGCAAGGAATCTATAACAGTATATAAAAACTAAAAATACATATTTCGCCTTGTTTCCTTTTCATTTATTTCTGAGAGCATAAATTTGCATCGAAATGCCGATAATATTTCCATATTAATGACTAACTGCCTTTTTTTATTCAAATCATATTGCATGCTTAGCTAATTTTATGACATACCTGAAATTTAGTCGACTTGGAACGTTGCCAACTGCATGCAGTAATCTGTTTCTAGAAATTTCCACTGAGCCTAAATTTACATACTTTATTTTTGCATGGCTATGATTAAAATGAATACAAAGGGTAAATAATTTTACTACTGGGATGATGAACCCAAACATATTCTTGACAGTTCATCCCAGAGAAGTAGATACCTTATTCATATACTACGAATGCGCATATTTTGACTAGTTTGGTAGCACAAGAAGGTCATCCGTAGTTGCAAAATTAACATGTTTTAATCAAAAATATGCCATTTAATTCCGTACAAATGTTCAAATACTATAATGTGTCGAAATCCCCGTTATAATTAATGATTTCCGGAAACAATATTATTGCCATGCATCATTGTGTTTTTCAAAGCAATGGGGAAACTTTATTGATTCAAAATTGCTCAACGGATGATAAACTTAATTACCCATTGTTTTAAGCTTTCATGATGTGTTATAGAATAAGAAAATCAATTTGTATCTGGTATAAAAGGACGCTGAAAAACTGAAGACGGTATCAGCACTTGCTTTCATCCCCTCCTGACAACATCTCTACTCAGTAGCCAAGAAGGACACGGAAGACACTGTCAACACCCATCGACACCATGAACATTTTTGGGATTTTCATCTCCGCTCTATGCTTCATCATTGCCACCACAATGGCAGTAAGTTTTAGTACTACATATCCATTAATTACTGCAATGTGATTATTGAATATTAACTTTAATTTAATTTATTCTCCCTTTTCTAGGGGGAGCAAATACAACAGAACCATGGGGCGCCAGCTCAAGCTGTAAATATTCTCTTGTTTTTGGCACATATTATTTCAATTGGTAATTAGATGGTTGAATTTTTCTTATTATTGTTTTTAGGGTCCGCAATGTGCTGCAGGATGCACCCCTTGTGCAACAGCCATGAACGGTTGCTGTTGCGGCAATTGATTTAAATTCCAATTGTGTATTATTTTATTGCCAGCTCGAATGAAATAAATTTAAAAAAAATACTATTCACAATTAGTTTTAAGAGGGCGCGCTATTTTATTACTCAATTTAGAAATATTATTGTTTTCATGTTTACGAACAATAATGTAGCGGCTTATAGAAATACAACTTTCTATTCTTTAACATTTATTTGCCGACGAGTTTAAAAGGCTGAGGAAAAATCAACATGAGTATCAGCACTTGCTTTCATCCACTTCTGAAAACATCTCAATTCCACGCACCAGCTGGGAAGATGGTCATGGAATTCATATTCACCTTTTTGGCAGGTTGCTTTGCCGGGATAATATTCTACACCATTCACGTCGACATGGTTGTATGTTTTTTTTCTAAATTCAATATTGTTTTACTATTGTCTAAAATGAATGCTAACTTTCTTTTTGTTGAATTAAAGGAAGAGCGTGAGTTTTCAAGGAGGAAGAAGGAAGCCGCTAGAGCCGTAAATTTATTCTAGTTTTGTTTGTGAAATAAATTATTTAAAAAAGCATATAAAATAAATTTGATTAATGAATTTATGAACTATTTCAGAGCTAAGAATCCACTTAAGGATGTACCTTTAGTGCCACATCCAGGAAGGATTTTTGCAGCAAAAAATAATGTTTAATTTCCCATTTTAGTTTGCTTTTTATGGGGTTTCAATAAATTGATTTAATTGACAATTATTTTATCTAATTTTTTATCGCATTTTTATTGATTATTGGTATAGTGTATTTATTTTATTACAAATTTATTACCATGATAGTGTCAATCATGATTGACACTAAAATTCCTAAGAACAATAGTGTACATTCTTCTGATACAAAAAATCACTCACCACCAGAACACCATCCTCCGGTTAAAACCTCATCATATGCGTCACTCATTCCCCTTGCCCCGAGACTTTCACCAGTCCTCTCTCCGATTCCTCAAATGTCTTCCGAAATTGAGTAGAAATGATATAATTTCTGGAGTAGTTTGTTGTTGCACAAGGTACCAGTCTATTGTAGCTTCCGAGTTTCTATGCACCATGTATTCTGCTTGAGTAACATTCATCTTAAATTAAAATAAACTTAAAATTTATTAAAACAGTCAGACACATCTGAAGAAAATGTGCATTGAGATGCGCTTGTCTATACTAAATTTACCTTTTACACATTAAAACGAATCAGATTTTATACGGCAATTAAATAGTAGCAAATAAATGGGAATGGAAATTCAATACAAAAAAAATGCAATTATTTTAGGTACTTTGCTTCTTGAAATCCGTATCATATTTATGAAAAGATTCCCTACGTGGTTTAACTTTAGTTTTCAACGAAATATCGTTTGGGTCACTTTTTCACACAATGTTTGTTGCATTTGTTAATGCTGCACAATTGAAAACTGGTACTAGTTACTACTCGTAGTGAATCTCAAGTTCCTTTTTCCAATGCGGTGGACATTGTTAGATTTTTTAAGAAATGTAAAAAAATATGTGTAAACATAGATCATAATACGATATTAATCTATATTAATCTGCAAATATAATCTGGAATGGAGTAGACATTTATGCAAGTGGAGTAGAATACAGAATCTAGTTGACGTGAGAGATTGCAATCCTAACATTATGTAAAAACTGGTTTCACATTTAATGAATGTTCTTAAAATAATGTAATTCTTACATAAGGTACTGAGCTCGTATACTCTCTCACTTGGGCAGATTTCGACAAGCAATAAAACGCAATGTGGATTTTCGCAAACAGCAGTGCACTGTGCACAAAAAGTAGTAGACAGTATGAAGAAACTGGTCAAAGAAAAATCCAACTGACAAGTTCAGTAATCAGTATCTCGTTGGTAGTTTACATCTACCACCCACACAGTAAACACCACATTTTTGAAGGTTTTTTAGCAACCGCAAAACGGAGATGCAGTCGAGTTCTGCACGTCGGCAATTTTTATTTAAATATAAAATCTGAATGCTAATTAATATGGTTCGATGATGATGATAAGAAGATTAAATAATTTTCATGTTTCACAAAAATATTTGTTTTTGGGATGCTGTACTATATTTATTTAGAATTTTGGAACATATTTACAAAAGTTGGAATAATTTTTACAAAAACATATGTATATCTTAGGGGGAGCCGGGTCGTAACCAAAAAAACCTACAAATTTTAGTTTTGTGGTGGCAGAATATTATCTCTAAATTGTCCTACCACATTTCCACCAGGGTTGTACCTGGCCGCAATGTAGTGCTGCTTATCAGAACAATTAGGATTGTATGCGTAGCCATATCCAACATGAGTAGTTGCCTTCCACACACTCTGGGTGAAATGTCCAATAGTTCCCCTACCACCACTAGAATTATCAACTCCTCCTGGGAAAGGATAGTTATCGATTTCCTCATACCAGCTGTTACTCGCCTGGAGGGCAACATTCTCACTTGACGATAGGGCTGTTTTGACTTCACTCGCGGAATAAATGCTTTCACCATTATAGCCCTCTTCTCCATCCCGGTCCTCTGGACTGTGGTGCATTTTACAACTTGCAGCATTTTCATCAGCCCACCTCTGAGCTGCATCGGTAAGGGCCTTTGTCTCTACAAAAGCGGGCACTCCATGTCTGGCTCTATATTGATTATCCCTGTCAAGAAGAACAGCTCTCCAATGCTTTGTTGTGCCGGCTTTTTCTGCCTTTACGATGTTCGCTGCCTCATCTCCATTTTTGTCCCTCAGGGTTTTCATCATGCAGTAGGCAAACGCCCGGAGGGGGTAGCCTGATTGTCCTTGGTCACCGAGAGTTTCTCCCTCATTTAAAGTTGTTTCGGAAGAAGCGCTTTCGAGCTCATCACCACAGCTTGCTAAATACTCGGAAGGGAGACTGTCCATTGTCATCATTTTCAACCATTCGCCGTAGGTTTTCTAAATTTTTTAAATAAGTATAAAGTTAATACCGGTTTTTACATAAATTTTTTAATATTTAATGCCGTACCGGTTGCTTAGATTCGTCTGAAACCTTGTCAAGAACTTGCTGCTTCATCTGCAAGGACTGGCCGTCACATAAAAGGAATTTTTTATTTTGGGATTTTGGAAACATTTTGAGGTACTCGTACCAACAGACAGTTTCGTAGGCTCTGGATGCCATCATCCTATGAAAGGACACAAAACAAGGGTATTAGTTCATTGCAAAATTAAATTGTTTGCAAAAATCTTGACTAACTTACATTCCAAATCCGTCCAGTGTCATTGAGACTGATTCGGGACGGGCTTCAATGGTGGAAACGGCGGCGATGCAGATCATCGCGAGGGCTAAACGAGCCATGGCGAATGGGTTGGTGGTTGCTTCTTGTTGAGTTTTCGGGAAGATCTTCTGTAGAATGTGTATGTAACTTGAGAGAAGTTAGGAACTGATGATTCTTCATTGAGAATACGTTCAGCTTTTATACTAATTTCAAAATCTCCAGTTTTTTTCCTGAACGAGAACGGATTTTAGGTACCTTCGAAGCTAACTTTTGTATGATAAAACCTTCGTAGTGAGTTAAATCACCAATAAAGCTCCAAAATTCGGTGTCTTGTGCCACCATTCACGTGATATTCTATTGGAGATAGGTATGAGGATTTATTACAGGAAAATATTATGCAAAAGAGTTGAGTTTCCGCGTTGAATTTTTACGCAGATTCACAATTTATTACTTAACTTGTAGATTTTTATGCCAGACTTGTTCAAAAATAGCAATCCAAAATTTACGTGTACCTGCTCATCCTTTGTTATATGCAATGGTTTTCACATTGCAAACTAAAACCAGTGCAGAAAAGTTGCTCAGAAGGAATTTTACATTTTTGTGGAATTTTATTGTAAAAATGTTCAACATCTCAAAGCAAGTTCTCAACCTGTCCAGGAAGTTGAAATGAAGACGAAGAGAGCTGCAACGGTTACGCAATTGCTCAAGCTTCACAAAGACGAAATGTTGTTTTGGCGTACGAAAATAGATAAATTTCATAATGAAAAGCGATCAACACAGTAGGATCCAACGGTGAATGGTACTCCAAAGAGAAACTCTGGGTTGAGTTCCTGGTGCGGATTTTTGCAGAAAAATTTTGAACATGCACAACTCGAGATTTACTCAACTTCCTTGCAAATCTGGAGTGGTTTTACATTGTATAAAGTATCAACTTAAAACCTGTTTGCTCATGTAAATGAATGTAAAACTGTAAGTGTTCCTCCAGCACGTATGGTACCTAAGAAACTTCTGCAGACACAGGATGCAGTTGCGGAGCAAAGATATTTTTATGGTATTTCAATCATATAATGTGGCCTGTACCACCTACACAAAATCAACACATGTCTTGTTTTGATAATGAATTGGCTATGTTCATGATATCTGAAATTGCTTCTTTTATTTCGTACCCCAAAATAACTGGTTTCAGAGCAACATGTTGCAGCTACAGAAACAAACCTGATGCAATATGATTTGGTACCTGGTTTACGCTAGCAAATGTATTTGCAATGGTCAAGTTGCAAATTGCAAAACATGCAAACATAACATAATGTATTGTTTGAGCTCAGGATTTTAGTTTTTTAATACCCCATGATAACCTTTACATGTGGATTACTTATGAATAACTTGTATGTCTTCAGATTTATATGCAGGAAACCACAATCAACATTGTAGAGGATATCACAAATGATACTTACAGCTCACAAATTTCATGTTGCAGTTGGAGCTCGAACTTGTTATTCATCGTCATCATTCATCACATCACCATCAAATCGTGTTTGACTGGTAGCTTCCTCCTATTCGACCCAATTTAGCCGTGTGCTATTCAGAACATTGGATTGGAAATACTGCGAACATTTGCAAATTTTCATTACAACGGAGATTAAAATTTTCGGTTTTGGAAATCTCACTTTTAATCCCAACCTACTGCAAATTTGCATCTTAATTGCAAGGTAATAATAGTATTGTTATTAAATCATTATTTTCCAATAGTTAACTAATTAGTTTACCTTTTCAGATGAGTTGAAAAAAAATTGATAAATAATATTGTGAAAGTATTGTCTCTATTTTAAAGTATTTTCTGTACTTTATCGTAAAATAATTATTTAATCACTTGAACACTTTCTGGGTAGGTAATGTTAAATGCATGTTTTTTTATTAAAACATCCCCTTTATCAACTAATTGTCAACCACGGACATTCACAAATTTGATGTAAGTATATTTTAAAATTTTTATATGAAAATTAACAAGTTTTTGTAAGCGATCACAACTTTTTTGAAAGACGTTAAAAAGTTCAAAAGGAGTACTGTTTTGGGGGTTAAAAAAGATAGCTGATAAAAGTTATAAATTTACATCTGCATATTTGAATAATGGTTTTTATGTATATTACTCCAAATTTTGTGCTCGTTTAGATGGTTTTACTGGCAGGTCCAAATTCCTTAAGGGGTTCGATATGTATTACATAATTTGGAAAAAGACACACAAAAACAAGCTCTTTTTACCAAAAAGTTTGTTTTGTAATCACACTCACATGGCTTAACCGTTTTGAATCAAACGAAAAGCCATGCCAAATAAATTCTGCTTCCTCCTTCATATGGAACTTTGATTATAAATCACAAAAAAAGTTTACATTATTTTTCACAGAACGTCCTGCTCCTGTAATGATAAGATCACAAAATTGAATTCAGCGCACGAATGAAGATAAACATTGGGATAAAATGATGTTGCAGATAGTAATTTATTGATTATGCTAACTGCTGTTTATCATTTTTGTTAGCTTGCAATATCAAGCTAACAAATATCTATTCCGCGGAAAACTTCAGTACCTGTAAAACTATAGTCTACATGAAATTATGTGCTTTATCGTAAAGATAATTTACTCATATAATTGCGATATTGTATACCCATTTTAGCAAGCTTTCAAATACTGATAAATCAATTTCAACGCATCAACAAAAAATCCACCAGTCGAGCAATACAGAAACCAATCAGTACCAATGGGGTCAATCGGTCAATATAATTATTTGAAAACAAGCGAATTCTAATTGGTTCTAATGAACGTAAACGCATTCTCACTCTCTTTCTATCCACAGCTGTTTGAAACCAATCGGCTCTTTTCAGTTCATTCCAGAGCAAGTATTGAAGAGAACTTGATGCTGAGTGAACATCAGCTGGAATTCTGGATGCGAGCATTATTGAGGCAGACATCAGGAACAAAGAAATACCAGTCATTTCCCGGCTCAAATCCAGGTCATCCTTTCTGGCAAGCACCACAAATCCAAAAACAACGAAATCAAAGCAACCTTGAAAAATGACGTTGCCGGTGATATACGTTCCGTGTGATTCATTGTAGACTTTGGTGAGCAGTTGAATTTGTTTGTAGAGACTGATGCAGGAATTTAGATGGATACTTTCAGAGTTCCGTTTCAAAATTACCCTATTATTAAAAAAGTTTTTAAATACAGTTGGTAAATGAAGAGGTGAATAATTTTGATTACCTTTTCAAGGCTTTCAGACAACAATTGATGGAAAAGTTGCTGACCACAAAGCAAATTGAAATGTGGGTGATTGTCACATCCGAAAAGCTCCAGTGGTAAATTCCAGTCATGAGAAAAATCCAGATTCGTACAGGCAAACCGTTTCCATACTTACTGACATTTTGGGGCAATATGGACACCAAATAGACAAATGGATTCCAAGAAGTTTCTTGTGCAATTGCGGCAGTTAAGGTGAAGCCAACGAATGCAATCCTCAGAGAAATGTCTATTTGCCTAACAATCAGTTTTACAATTCTAGTATATCCCCAGCACTGAAGAGATTCGAAGTTTTTAAATGCTTGCCTGTTTCTTTCTTCAAATGTAAGCAAATGATTTAGAAAACTGACAACCTCTTCCGCATGATAGCGACTAAACACAAAATATCTTGAGCCTGAGCTGTGAATAACAATGTAGAAGAATGTGAGGGCCTTATCAAATGAGTTGCTAAACTTTCCACTTGCGAGATGTGCGACCTGAAGCGTAACAACGAAGTAAATTGAGAAAAATGGAATTAGCCAGAATTTTTTGTAACGAGGTTCCACCTCAAATTTAACACCGTTCCATTTGTACGGAAAAGGAGTGATAGGATGGAAATTTTGGGAACCGCGGTTAAAAATTTTGATTATATAACGAACAAGACCTGTGTCATTCAACATTTTATTTTTTGGAGTTCAGCTAGATTGTACTTGGTAGAATATTCATGCACTACTTGCTGGAGATTTCAGAAAAACGTATCACTACAATTATGGGGTCACAAATGTTTGCCTGCTTTATAATGCATTCTATTTATCCAGAAAAACGTCAAGTGAACGAAAATACTTACTATAATAGCTGTCTATCAATATGTCGAGGTCGTTTCTTAACTGGCAGCAAAACTTAACAAAGGGGTGGTGAGTTTACTGTTAAAATTGGTAAACACATTTAACATTATTTAGTCAATCCGAGTCCGTATTTGGCAGGTAAGTAGCATATTACATCACCTTATGCAAATAGCATAAATTATTATTTATCTTGCAGTCAACGTTTCCTGGCGGTTGTCAATGTTTATTAATGTTGACATATAACATCTTGTTGATTTATTCATAATTAACGTGATTATGGAGTATCATTTTTTATAAAGTAGAGGGAAAACCACTAAAAAGACACGAAGTGTGTGCTTGTGAGGTAACTCGATTATGCAAATTTGACTTATGGAAATTGAATTATTATATGATTTATTTACCCAATTATAAATAATACATGTACAGATTTGTATATTTAGTTTGCTGTTGATTACAGGGTGTTTGGTATAACTTTAGACATTTTGATTTGGCCACCATTTCTACAATTTACGCTTATGAATTATTTTAC
>JAQGAP010003196.1:0-13005 GCA_034697805.1 Orchesella bifasciata | reverse complement strand
CTCAAAAAATGAGATGACAAGCTCGATGAAAGCTCATTTAGGGGGCCATGTTAATGACCACGGGAGTATCATTCTCAAATAAACAAAACGTTGTCATTGTCCTTCTCATATCTATATGCAACGCATTTTCCACAGTACAAACTCGACAGCAAAAGGAGAATAAAACAGTGCACCCAATAATAATGCCAGAAGGAATTTGTTTCGCTTCTCAATTCCCACTTGGTTGATATCTTGGAAGCATCATCATCACAACCACCACCATCAACCATCAGCACCACCACCATTATTCCATTCACAGTCAGATTTCTACATACATTCATATTTCAATACAATAAAAATAAAGCACGTTGAAAGGGAAACACAAGGCTAGGGGTTGGCTTCCGATTTTTTTGCTTTTGACAGTGCGAAGCAAACATTATTTATTGCTGGACACGCAAATTAAGGGAATGGGACAGTTTTTTCTCTCTCGCTTCGTGCTTCGCAATAAAAATTATTATCAGCGGGCAGGACACTAGAGAGAATATGGGGAAAAGCAAGTAGCATCCTCCTCTCCTCATCACCATAACGTATTCATCCTTGCCCCTATCTCCTCTTTTGTCCTAAAAAAACTGCCACTTTGTATATGCAAGAGTGGAGCTAACTACTAACTAACTACTGGTTCTAGTCTTTTATACTGTTCGGTATGCATGGACGTCCTTTAAAAAACGGTTACATCAACTCAATTCAATTGTCTATAGTGCGTACTCGATACTCACTCGCAGAAAAGCAATAACTATGCATCATCAGCTTTGTGAGTGGTCCTTTTACGGGGAATCATCTATAAAATCATTTATCTATCTTTCGCATTACAACCAACCATCTCTCCCTTGGTTATTTATGGGAATAAAAACAAAGTTTTCATTTTCAGTTCCCTTTCACTTGGACAAATGGCCCATTTCAATTTTTATTGTGCAATTTATACATCTCTCTCTCTTTCTCCAGGAACCCTTTTGAGATGTAGTCATGCAGAAGATGAAGACAGGGTGACATGCCATGTTGAGAGTTGATGTGATATAAGTTTTGTCCCTTATGACTCACTACATAATATTCATATGTTCTGGATGAATGAACTGGACCAGATATATCGAAATCAACGGAGTTTATGAGTTTTTACACAAGTGTCACCTAAAACAGCCCTCCCTGCATTACGGGAAACAAAAAAATCTTTCTATAGATCGTCACATTTTTAACATAATTTTTTACACCGAAATTAAAAATAATACAGTGTTTCACCAACTTTGATTTTGATTGACTGACATATTCATACTTATTCTTATGCATATAAGATTTCGAAAAGAAATGTCTTTTTATCTGAAAGAAAAGCCACAGGGAGTTGTCAACCTCTTTACAAAATCTGACACAAGTTATTTTGATTGACTTTTCGAGTCACTAAAAGTTAGGTTGGTGAAGGGAACTGGAAGTATCAGTCATAAAATTATGTCCGCATTCTTCATAATTTTCGTAAGAATGTGAAATTCATTTTTACCGTTGACAATCATTCCTTATGTCTTACCAAAAATGTATGATGATTGTCCATTCAAAATATGATGAGGATTATTATTACTTTTTGTAAATCCTCTCACTTATAAAACCCTGTCAGGAAAGATGTATGGAAGGAAATTATAATGTTTGCATTGGATGCATGTATGCACATTATGCAACCAAAATGAGAATTCCACCGTTTCCGTCAAAATATCTGAGCTTGCCTTGGCATTGACATTTGCCCATCTTATGAAAGTGCGTTGCATATATGAGCATAGCAAAACGAATGAAATCCGTAATATATATTTTCGGTTGATCTGTCATTTACCATTCTGAGCTTCTCTCTTCTGGAGTTTCATTGCTAAGCCGAAGGAATAATAAATAATGAGGCTCAAAGGGATTCAACGTTGAGAAGAGAAGTAGTATTTTTTGACAAAATGTAAAGTGTACGAGCTTTCCTGTTTATGACCATGCGTTGCATAATGTAAGGGCTTTATGAACCATTATTAGTTTCTTTTTCCTTACAGATTAAAGCTAGTTGTTCGGAGTTCCTTTCCACCACTTTTTTCCACCCTTATGGAAATGAGGAAGGAAAGGGCTTTGGCTCTTGTATCAACCATTATTCTGTAATGTGTGCATGGATGCCAACGTTCAAACATAATGTGTGACAAACTGCGATACTGACTGGACCATGGCCTATCAATAAAATTATGCTTATATAACCCAGAATTCACATTTTATCCCCAAAATGCATCGACAGGAACAGTCATAAAACGGAATTTGAACATGTAACATTTTTTAATTCAAGAAATTTTAACCGTTCACTTTAAAAGACGATAATCATTTTGAAACAGTTCCCCTGTATTTTATGTGAATTCACTTGGATTGTGTATTAGGAAATAAAATCAACGATCTATCATATAATTCTAGTCTCCACTTTCCAGACACCATCGCGTCGTGTGTTGATGCTAACACTTTCTACAAAAAACGCATTGTTTTCTACTTACAACACCATTCGACTTTGTTAGACATATGCAAACGTACTTTAGTTCGCATTTTGATCCTGCTCTTTTCTCCCCAGAGATTAAACCTTAATAGTCCTTCGGGGACGAGGAGAGCACTGCACAACATTCAATCTGTAACACGATAGGTGCCTTAATTATCTTCGTATACCCTGCCATGCAGCACCGTCTAAAAAAGCAATGTCGTTTATGCCTGTCGTAATCATTTCGTCATTTTTCCGTGGATAATAAATGTGCTACTGACATCATTGCTCTTATGAAATAATGTATCACTGTTCCCACTGGGTAATGATAGCCTAAAACTAAACATTTGCTACACGAGCTGGATCATAAAAAGCTTCAGCGGATGCTAAATGTGCTTTCCATATTGTTCTCCTGCTCTGGAGCATGAGTCCTCCTTTGACTACGAGACTATGTGGTTTTTGTTGTGTTTTGTGCTTGTGGAAGTCCGCATAAATTACAACGAACCTTTTCTCCAAATAAATGGCCATCAAAATAATATTCAAAACGAATCAATCAGGTGCACCAACAGTCAGTAACAGCCAGCAGTTTTACATGAGAGCATCTCAATACAGCCAACTGTCATGATGGTTGTATGTCTGAACAGCAGAACCATTTTCATTCAATCATTGCAATCTGCAATTTCCCATAAAAAGTATATGAATCCGTAAACCCCGTTAAAAATTGACGAATAAATCCTTTGTCCACGGCTTGAAAAAGCCAATGTGTACTTAAGAATGTCACCAATTTAACGGCCAAGATCTCACACAATGCCCCGTCTTTAAGTGCACACTTACGTTTCAACAACAAGTTTTAATCCTTTCATTGAAAACTAATATCTATAAAAAGGACACGGTGTGCGATCGTTTAACACTTTTTTAACGTGTTGACTGCCTCAAAAAGGGTGACAAATTTGACGAGGATCAGTAGCTGTTGTTGTTAAGTGAGGATGATACGTATCATATTTCAACAAACCGATATACATCAAAACTACTTTATGGTCATAAAGGAGTTAACACCCTTTCATTCCAAAAAAAATATTACTTACGAGGAGCGAGTCAGTAAAAAGAGCTTAAAAAACTACCTCCAAGTATCTAGTTACCACCACCTCGTCTCCACACACATAATAAATTATATTACCCTCATTGAAAAAACAAGTATAAAAACATAATATATGAGAGCGTATAAAAAAGCAACTGAGTAAGCTTTTTTTAGAAAAGAGAAGGGACCTGTTCTCTTCTTAAAAAATGGTTGTGGGGGCGCGTGTCCCTAGAATTCCCGATACCAAATGATGGTAAGATGACGATGATGATGATGATGACGGGAAAACGATAATCATTTTACAACAACCGCTGCTCTTCACCCTCTCTCTAAAAAAGCATTCGTTAGGCTACACATGTACCTCTATAAATACCTACTTGCACTCACTAAACTGTTACCATCATCAGCACCATAATTATGGTTTCCATTCATGAAAAGCGAAGACCTGACCACGAACAAACGAAAGGACGGAGGACTCATATAAAAATATGATTGCATCATCTCCTTCCTTGTGAGCGGAGCACATACAATAAAAAGAAAAAATGAATAGGGATGCTGATGATGATGGTGTAAGAAAATGTAGGATGGAAGCAAACCAAGATCAAGGGCTAAAAGTGGAAATTTTGAGTTTATGGGGTTATACAAAAGGGAATCCTCATAGATGAGCATTATGCCTCGTTTGTTACGTTACACAATTTTTCCTTTTTTACACAAAAAACCGTAAGGATCAGCCAGCCTAAGCCTTTTTCAGATGACGAGGAAATGGAGCTTTTTTATATTCCCTTTTTAGGAATCAGATTCATCCCTTTTTAAATGGATTTGAGGAAAAGGAAAGTCATAAGATTTTTATATTTTATGTGATTTGCTCCTTTTATATGGAGAAAAGGGCTATAAAATGGGATAGGAAGAGTGTTAAAATCCCTGTGCATCTTGTGTTGAAGCTGTTGAATCATATTGAGCATTCCCTTTGCTAAAGCAACCTGCCAAAGAGGTGGTTGGTGTGAGGAGATGAAGAACCTTCCCTATTTTGGGTTTGGTTTTCGTATAAAAAAATGCATTGTGTACAATAATGTACGTAATAAAAAATGTGGAAAGGATGGAAATGATGACGGGTTGCGGGAATGGATTGGCAAATCTAACGCAGCAGCAGCTTACACAAAACACACAACTGCTCAAATCCAATCCACTCTTTTGAGGAGTATGAAGTACTTATTTTGAGAAGAATTACAGTCACCGTGTCATGATGATCATAATCTTATGCTATTCATAGATCTTAAACACGAGCCCTTGCTTTGAAAAGAAAATCAGATAGGACTTACCAGAAGTCGTTGCTTTTTGAGCTGCGGCTCCTCCACTGCACCTGGTGTTTTCAACAAGGATAAGACCCTTTTCCCTTCCAGGTTTACCTGAGAGTCAATAAAAATAGTGGGCAACGAATGACAGTCAGTCAAACTATTTTTTCTGTACTTTTGGTAAAAAAAAGAAAGAAATGAGAATAAAAAATTTGTTTTTATTAGTGAGAATGAATAAACTTACACCTTGGAAATGGATTTGTACATGAGATTGTAAGGATTGTGATTGCAACAAGAAGTTTGACATTTGAGCAACTCTCTGTTTTTAACAGTCGATGCCCTGTCAATTTTTTTAACTGACTGAGAGATTGCCAAGTAAATGGTGAGCCATATGCTCAAAATTTCTGTTGTCTGTCGTCTTGTCTTGTGAAAAGAAGCATAGATACATACATTAAATATATAATATGTTATGTATGTTTGTAAAAGGTCGATCAAGAAAGGAGTACACAACAGAAGTCATTGTCAAAAACCGTACGAATCCCTGAATAGATGGTTTTAAATGTCATCGTATGCAAAATTAACGTATTTTGGGAGGCATCAGAAATGAAGAAGCATCAAACACATTTGCTGTCTTGACTGGGGAGCTGCATTCTCACTAATTTGCTTAAGATCATTGCATTACGTTTCTTCCATGAAGATCCAAGCAGACAGTGATCACCAGACAGCAACAACCTTTTTTACAACCTTTTCTTCCTTCCTATTCCCATTGCTGTGTTTTTATCCCTTATCAGGGTTATGCAAATGAGACAAAGATTCAGGATTCAGCAATTCACTCAAAATGTTTTGTGACGAACCGAAAGGGCTTATCACCAGCAAGTGAGTGTGGTGTTGCGCGTAGTCCAAGAAAGACTGTCTCTCATTGCTCATTGCTCATCATCGAATGCAGTATGGATGGTACTCACGAATATGCTGGTCTCATTCTCTGCTCCATCGTATCTCATTTAAGGTAAAGGTAAAGCAATCATAATACAACACGCATAAACTTGGTTTCCAATGCTTATACCTCATTATCCATCCTTTTGAGGTATATGCCAACAAATACAAGTTATTGGCGTATATGAGATGCATTCTACTTTAGAAAATTAACGCTTAACATGGATTCATAGATCAAAACTGGAGCGAAACCTGTAACAACTGTGGTTTAGCTCAAGTAAAAGAAATATTTTTACATGGATATGAACTGCCACAGGTTGTTGGAGCTGATTTCGCATTCTCCGTCTGCTGAATTCTCCTGCATATAGTGCAACATCCTTCTGTTTCATAAAGGGAAAAGTTATGCTAGACAAAAATCTGCAACTCACTTCTCTTCCTTATATCCTTTCCCTAAAATGGTTTAAGACATATCTTTAAGCAGAACGTTTGCCGAACAAAGGGAAAAGCAAATAACCATGTCTGTTGAGGCTTATGTACGCAAGCGAATCCAAAAAACCCAATCATGCTAGTAGTGAAGCTTCAGTTACGACTAGCAAGCCACCTTTTAACAACAAACCAAACCTTTCCTATATGCTGGGTCGTAATTTCAACTGGCTGCTGCTGTCAACGTGCTTGAGCCTTGGGTCTACTTTCTACTTTCATATCTGGCCAGTCGGCTAGCCGCAGTATATTATTTTGACTGAAGAATTAAACAACGTATTGAAAGGAAAGGGGAATAACCTTGCCTAAAGTTTGTATGCAAAACATATACGTAACGTTAGATTGTTGTCCCATTTGTTGTTGATTGAGCTAGCATGTTAGTGGAGCAGATGTTACAGATACTTTGATCGTTGCAGTTGACCAAGACACCTTGAATTATTTAGAAACGCGCAGATAAACACGAGTTTAATTTCAAGAGTTATCAAAAACAAGAGCAACAGCTGCGACTGTAAAAATACATGTGGTTTGCATAGTCCTGACCTAGTCAATTAACTATTGTTGTGCTCAGAGAAAACTAGGAATTTTTAGTGTCGTAGTGAATAGTAAAGGTTTTTACGGGATTTTGGTTTTACTCCAAATTATTCAAGATGCCTAGACCCAAGGCACAGGAAGAGACGCAAGATAAGCAAACTCGTATTGCTATCGTCAACTCGGACAAGTGTAAACCAAAACGATGTCGACAAGAGTGCAAAAAGAGTTGTCCGGTGGTGCGCATGGGAAAGTTGTGTATTGAGGTTGTGACCACTGACAAAATTGCCAAGATTTCTGAAGAGCTCTGCATAGGATGTGGTATTTGCGTGAAGGTAATGAAACAGTAGCTTTCAGTATTTTTCAGAATAATTTGCAATCGATTTTATTGTTTTTTTAACTCGGACTTTCTGTTTGGTTTTAGAAATGCCCATTTGAAGCCATTACCATTATCAACTTGCCCAGCAATTTAGAAAAAGATACAACGCATAGATATGGCCAAAATTCGTTCAAGCTTCATAGATTACCCACCCCTAGACCCGGGGAGGTACTCGGTCTCGTTGGAACTAATGGAATAGGGAAAACAACGGCCTTAAAAATTCTTTCTGGCAAGCTGAAACCCAACCTTGGCAAATTTACTGTATGTACACCCACCTGTTACTTGTCATAAAATACAATATGCCACCTTCATAATATTGTGTGATTGATTGGTCTTAAAATGTATGTTTATTGCTGTATTTTTAGCACCCACCGGACTGGACAGACATTCTTACTTACTTTCGAGGCTCTGAGCTTCAGAACTATTTTATTAGATTTTTGGAGGATGAGTTGAAAGCTCTCATTAAACCCCAATATGTTGACCAAATTCCGAAAGCTGTTAAAGGAAAAGTGAGAGAATTGTTGGAGAAGAAGGACGAATTGAATAAAATTGAAGAAGTTTTAGACCTCTTAGGTAACCAGATATTAAATATTGGTTTATACAAACTTTAAATGACCTTTCCCTACTAGACACACATTTTGCACTTTTCCAGATTTGAGAAATGTTGTTGACCGTAACATCGCCGATTTGTCTGGTGGAGAGTTGCAACGGTTTGCTTGTGCCGTTGTTTGCATTCAGGACGCTGATGTTATCATGTTTGATGAGCCATCCAGTTATTTAGACGTTAAACAACGTATAAATGCTGCTCAAACTATTCGTTCGCTTCTTGCCCCAGATAGGTATGCAAATACATTATGGATATATGTGTATAGGGCATAATAGATCTCCACCAATACTAATTATCGGTGTGTATTTAACTACAGATTTGTCATCGTAGTGGAGCACGATTTATCAGTTCTGGACTACTTGTCTGATTTCATTTGCGTACTTTATGGAGTGCCCGGAGCATATGGCGTTGTAACTATGCCCTTCTCTGTTCGGGAAGGTATGTAACCTAGCATTTTCATTAAAATGTACATTACATAGTACAAGTTGAAATTCAATCAATTTTAAAATGATTCTATAAAATTTATTTCTAAAGGTATCAACATTTTTCTGGATGGATTCGTTCCGACTGAAAACTTGCGTTTCAGGGAAGAATCTTTAATATTCAAAGTTTCTGAAACTGCAACAGAGGAAGAAGTAAAACGTATGGCACGTTATGAGTATCCAACAATGTCGAAGACCATGGGCGGTTTCAAACTGGATGTCACAGTAGGGCAGTTTACGGATTCTGAAATTCTTGTGCTATTGGGAGAAAATGGAACTGGAAAGACCACTTTCATCCGAATGTTGGCTGGAAAATTACAACCCGATGAAGGCTCTTGTAAGTGGAAAATGGGTGGAAAATGGATGTATTCGTTTTTAACATAATGTAGTTTCCAACGTTTTGCTAATTTTTGACTCTGTTTTTACAGCGGATATTCCCGTTTTGAATGTGAGCTACAAGCCACAGAAAATTAGCCCCAAATCTACCGGTTCAGTTAGGCAGCTTTTGCATGAGAAAATTCGCGATGCTTACATCCATCCTCAGGTACATTTAATATATACAAATTGTGGTGTTGTGTCATTTTGCAACAAATCTGGAAAAAACTTTAACTTTAAACGTTCGATTTTCACAGTTCATCACTGATGTCATGAAACCCTTGAGAATCAACGACATCATTGACCACGAAGTGCAGACTTTATCAGGAGGAGAATTGCAACGTGTTGCACTAGCCCTTTGTTTAGGTAAACCGGCCGATGTTTACCTTGTAGATGAACCTTCAGCGTACCTGGATTCTGAACAGCGTTTAGTTGCAGCCAAAGTTATTAAAAGGTTAGCTATGTTTTACCTTTCCCATTTCGAACCATTTTTTAAACTAAATAGTAAAGTGTGAAATGCTAACTTTCTATTTCTTGTTCCCAGATTTATTCTTCACGCAAAAAAGACGGGTTTTGTTGTAGAGCACGATTTCATAATGGCAACATATCTAGCCGACAGAGTAATTGTTTTCGAGGGCAAAGCTTCTGTTCACGCCATCGCAAACACGCCACAAAATTTACTATCCGGAATGAACAAATTCCTTGAACTTTTGGGCATCACATTCCGAAGAGATCCCAACAACTTCCGACCCAGAATAAACAAGCTCGACTCTGTCAAGGATACTGAACAGAAACGTGCCGGACAATATTTCTTCCTTGAAGACTGAACATCTTCATTCACCGCCTACAAATGCAGGCATGTAGGAGTCAAAATTAGGAATGAAATTATAATGGACCATAGAACTTGATACTTGATGAATGCCCACAGAAAATCAGGGAATCTTATATAATTTTGACCCGGACCGTGCTTAAAACTATATTGTTCCGTAAAACTATAAAGAATATATATGCTATTGGTGAGTGAAGGCTTGTTTATGATATTCATGAATTGTCAAAATGGGTTGCAATTTACATTTTGTGTACGTGTACACTACTGCATCCCATTTTGTACAAAAACGCGCAACCCGAAAGTTCATTTAAACCTCAATTCATGCAAACCATAAGCAAGCCCTCACGAACTGGTAAACTGCATAATATTACATATTATGTAATATATAACTGTATGTATGCTTCCCAATGAAATAAATATAAGGATTAAAGGGTTTTCACCATCATTTATATTTTTGTATACCTTAAGTTTTGTGCTGTCTACTAATCACGTTGCGAATTTATTTTAAGACTTGGTCATACATATTCATAAGTGCTAAGAACCTAAAAGCAGTCATCAATTCGATGCTATCATACGACATAAACGTTCCGTTTTTCATCCTAATATACGTTCGTCACTCCAAGGTCTGATTCCCACAAAGCTCCAGCACCGAATCATTGAGGTACACGCGAGCTAAGTTTTTTTAGTCAGTTGCCTGCTTAGTCATCGTCAATATTGTCTTTTTTGTTCAGAAAAAAGGTTCCTCAAAACTATACATAAGAGTATTTACATCGCTACAATCATATCATCATGATCACACGCCATATTAAGTGTGCAATAGGCATACGTTTGTTGTGTAATACGTATATGTTATGATGTCTACGAGCTTTGAGTTTGTATGAGACTTTCATTTATGAGCTAGAAAGACTATTGCGATATACAGGAATTACACAAAAATACGCTGTTTGTGTGCGATTTGCTCATTCCATTGCTGTGGCTTACAGCGTGGAGTGGAACTTTGCAACATTGTTCGTTATAAACACACTTTTGCGTCCAAATTTAGTTACATTGTCCTTCACAGGATTAATTACTTGTGAATCGAAGATTATATTCAAAGAAGAGCTTGGGTGGCAAGGATCATGTAGCATGCCATTATAAGTTACAACTTACAAGTTGTCAACTGATAGTCAGCTGATTTTATTGTTTCCTGTAGGTGCTAAGGTTGTTTACGAATACTTTTAAAACTCATCCAGTCCAACATTTACCTGAATATTTAACATAATTTTACATAAACATTCGTTACAAAGCACAATTTTCACGGAATTATATTGAACGTAAGCGTCTACAATAAAACTTAGTCAGCTGTTTTTGTTCCTGATTGCTACGCTTTGTGTGTATGCTATCTAATAGATCGTGTCTCATTTTAATAGTGATAACCAACCACACAACTACCAAAGATGCCAGTTAACGTGAATGAGATTATGGAAGCGTGCCAGCTACTAGCTCGTCAAGATAACCTGAATCTTTGTATACAGGAGTCGTTGAAAGGTGCTACTATGGCCGGATTCGGTTCCTTTATTGGAGGTGTTCTTATGGGCCCTGTTGGAATCGCCGTGGGTAAATAACTTCCCGTATTTTGCAAAGTTTAAATAAAGTTTACTGAAGTTTTGAGTATATGTAATGCTTATAATAATGTACTTTGTTTCGTTTTGCAGGTGCTACAGTAGGAGGAGTTGTCGGATCTTCAGTCTGTCGTCAGTATCAACCCCTGTGGCAAATTATTCAGGAAATGAACGAAGCCGATAAGGATCGGTTTGCGAAACACATGCAGAAAGTGTTAAATGATCTGGACATCACTGATGCAGTTATACTGATGACCCTCGTAAGGGATCCAACTGCTATGGGACGGAATGCAATCGTGAAAGAGATGGGAAATTATTTTGGACATGCGATGATTGCCCGTTAGAAAATCTGACAATCCTAAATACATTATTGACTTGAAATTATACCCTTCAGGGTTCAGTATAGTATTTGTTAAGTAATCTATAGGAAAGTTATCATTAAAATACCAAGTGTTTGTCATGACAAGGGTATTCTGAAAACTTTTAAACGCATATCACAACAATCACAAATACTTATACTGGCTACTAAAAGTTTCGTACCCTTATATACTCTGTTTATGTATTATTGATGGTAAAGGATACATGTGCTTTCATTTTTTATTGTGCTAGTTTCTACCTATAATAAACCTATCGGTTTTCGAGAATATCATTTGCAATGGAATGTTATTACTGGATATAATATGCAATATTATGATGTAATTAATTAAACCTAATTAAGCCCTCATATTGATTAAGATAACCTTTTGTAATGAAAACTACGGATTGACCATGGAATATTTTGTGTGTGCTCAAATAAAAGAGAATTGAATGAAACGCAAAAACTTTAATTGCAGCAGGTACAAAACTTCGTTTGCAAGATGTAATTAATTGTGACATATTTTGCAATTTTAATGGCACACAATTTCATAAAATGTACTGGAATTCCCACCGATAACTTAAGAAGTGCATTATCATAAAACTTACGTAGCTTAAGGAACTTTCTTCATATTTTACAATTAATCAAACTCTCAGAAATAGTTTCATTTAACAGTGTCCCGGTTTCAAAGTCTGTACTAATTAGTGGTATGAAAAAGCATGAGTTTTTATGCGATAGTAGCTGACGATGTACCACATAATATTTAATTCGTGCCCCGCAGTAAATAAATCATGATAATATGATGTTGAATACTTCATCGGAAAGTAAATGACGAAATACCATACTGGGGCGAAAGGAGATATCTGCTTCCTGCTTTCACTTTTCTGCACCACAGGCTTACTTCATGAGTCATAACGTAAATAAATTATGACATAGATTTCAATGCATCATCGGAAATAACTTGATATCATGCTGTTCTTATATGAGTTCCCCATAAAGGATGGACAAATCACTGCACATAACAATTCACTTTTTCTCCATTTATTTCATAATACAAGTAGATTAGTGACATTACATCTATTCGAATCCACCTAACTTGATCCAATGTCGTTTATGCCAATGACTTTTGTAGAATCCTGGTTAGTATCCTGTAACCTTATCTTTTCGTTTGCATTTTATCTCTAAGCCTTCATAGATATAAAACGAGGTTCTCATTTAACAATTTCAAAAGATGCTCAGCAGGCAAATACATTACGTTACATACAAAAGAAAAAAATCTTAGCTAACTTCCTTTCTTCCTTCAACTCGGGTCGCTTAACCTAAAGAAACATTTTCAGTAGTACAAATGTTCGGAAACGCATTTTTATCCTCATAATACAAGTTAATGCTAATGATAAGTAAAGATGAACGTCAACCACAATTACTTACGGGCCTGAATTTTCTTGTACATTATTACAATCATATAATATTTCTGTCAGTTCTTGAATTGTCCTGATATTAGTGGTAGTTCTCAATAAACACATTTTGGAACCGTGATGTAGTCTAATATTGTCTTATGCA
>JAQGAP010003195.1:0-13009 GCA_034697805.1 Orchesella bifasciata | reverse complement strand
TCTTCCATTTCGGGTTTGTATGCCCTGATAGCGTTAACAGTGTTAAAAAGCAAATTAATGCTCTATTCAAATAACATTAGTAGTGTAACTGCAAATCATGGAAAAATCATATAAAACACCGTCATATCGAATAAATCTCGATTGTTTGTTATGCGGACTTACTGCTATTTTCTCCGAGCCTATTTTTGGTTCATAATATGTTATAGATTTGTTTTGAAGGAAGTTAATCAGTTGAAAATACTCTTTTTTACTTATTTTGCCGCTGGACGACTAAATATTGACTGACGGGGTCTTTTTGTTGTACCAGCCTTCGTCTACATTGCCAAAGGAATGGAGCTTTATAACAGCAACGATGTAATGCTTTGAATACACAAATCTCAATTGATTTCCAAATTCACAGTTGTCATATAACTCGTTTGGTGGGAAATGTTGCTTCGCGACATTGTGGTGGTTGGCAAACAGTATTCTCTGCATCGTTTACAGCCATTGAGTATCGTATGAAATAAGGACCTGACAGGATTATGACGATTTTGAAGAATTTACTTTTGTATCCTGCAATGAACACATCCTGTTAAATTTTGCTATCACAAATTTGGCAACAAATAAGCACACATGCAAAATATCACTTACATACCTATTTAATTGGCTGAAGAAATTGGAGATTCATGAGTAACAAATTGGCTCCTTAATAATTGTTGAGATTTCACAAGGTACGTCGTGTCTCAGCTTACCCTCGGTTTTCTGATAGAATTAGAATATATAGCTGTAGCTATACACAATAAAACACGAAATAGTTTGTTTTTCTCCAAATTATATTTATGTAATTTTGGTGCAAAAACTTACAGCTATCGTATTCTCACTAAATTTCCAAAGAAAAGAAAGGCATGCCAAATGAATAACTTTGTCACAATGATTTCAAATAATAAGTCTGTCCTTCCTGAAGGTGAATTTTTATCGCTCTTCTGTCCTGCATATAAAAGCGCTTAGTTGCACATTATTGGGATTTTTTGAACAACACCAAAGTCAATTTAGCTGAGAACTAAAACAATAAATAGTTTCGACTTTTCATTTCTCTGTCGAAAAGAAAAATGATTCCACTTCTGATACGACCAACTCATGAGCATCATGAAAACTAAACCCAGACACTCACTTGATGACGACGATTGATAGCAGAACAGCAAAAATAACCATGAAAAGATATGCGTTCTACATATAATATTCTTTGCACTTGGTGTGTTGTTTGGTTTTGATATTACTTTCAACCACAATTTTAAAATCAAAGAGCATATGTAAGTCTGAAAATGACGACGGGAGGACTTACATTTTTATAAAAGGTTAATCGTTGATGTAATACTTGCTTCTGCCTGTTAAAAAAATAAGAGAGGTTTTCAACAAATCATTAATAATATTTTGGATTCAATTCATATACATTTGTAGATTGAGCAATGAAACACCGATGATCATTAATTTTTATGATTTTGTTGCTTGAATCAGTTGAACTCTCAATTAAATCCAAAAATATCCTTCTTGCACTAGTACGTAAATGAGCATAATATACATCTCAAAAAGTTGTTTACCAGATGCGGATAACCAACAGAAATCAATGAAAAAAGTAGGCATTACTCTATTTTAATGGGCTTGGCCTGTGAAATGAGCTTATTAAAATTAATGACTTTATATGTATATGGTGTTCTGTTTTTCATAATTTATTTGACTATGTTCCAATACGGAGCTAAAATTCAGACCATACAATCTCAGTACTATTACATCTTCGTAATGCATTCTTCTCATAATCCCCAATTAACTCATTTTCTTCACCAGACTCAAACTTGGAATTTGGATTACTGTCAATAAACTCGGCATCATGAGGCAAAATCATTATGTCACTGCATGATCTGAAATTTTCCTGTGGCCCACATCCCATTGCCCCCTTTCCATCCTCACAAATCCCCCAATGATTGCCTGTATTATAATGCCACTGGAGCACGCAATGCTTACAACTAACTCCTTTCGGCAGCGTCAAGTTGTATTCTGCATAATATTCACCACTATTTATTGGAATGGGAAAATTGGTTCCAGACCCATCAGTCAGCTCAAGAAGATGCTCATCATAACAAGCTTGATCCAAATGTGATGCTTGGTCGTCCTTTGCACAAAGTCTGAATTGGAAATATCCTAAATGACTCGCAGTCAGTTGTAATTCAATTGGAATGACATCACCACTTTTGTAAGCACGAACAATGATTCCTTTGAAGAGTTCACCTCCATCCTCATTTGCTCGGGGAATTGGGGCATCGTAAGGATCTCCACAAACACCACATTTTCCATTGTTAACTTCAATTTGATGCTAAAAAATTCGGAGACCAAATTAGATGTGAATATTTGAAAATTTGAGGCTTTTCTAAAATAAGTTTTTATATGAAATCTTACCAAGCGACCACCACAATAGAGTTCATTGTCATTCCAGTTTTTTGGAGGTTTCAAATGGTTAAACTCCTTGCATCTCCAGAGTGAGGATCGATTTGGTGGCTCCAACAGGCGGCCGTGAGAAGACACTCTGATACTCAACTCAACTCCTATGATAAAAGCAGTTCTGAACAAGTTGTTGAGCTTCATTTTTGTAATATTAAATGATTTTTTAATCGGGGTAATTGTTGAAGTGAAAGGTTTTTAACGCCAGAGTAGAACGGTTTACTGTTATTGTGTATCTGTAATAAAACGGTATTTATATCTTTCTTTTCACTCGTCATATTGTATCAGATTCATTTACTACGCCGAAACTTACAATAATTCATTTTTCAATTGAATTCCCGAAAGTCTTGACATTTAGTTTGAAATTGACGCGTGTAGCTACCAGTTAATTGCAACAAAAGAATTGATATTGATGCATAATGTATGTGAAATTCTGCTGAAATGCAATATGTAGCAATAAATATTCATGAGTACACTAGCACGGAGGCAGTAATGATTGCAATAATGGTACCGGAAGCGCATGACATTGTAGCAAATAGATATTTTCTAAGTAACTGCAGGTAAGTACTCATTATTAGTCATTATCGAACGCTGATATCATACACTCTAACAACAATGAGTAAGAAAATTTGATTCAAATGTTTCGGACACGTCAGCAAAGTTTTGAGGGTGTGTTTCAGTGACCTTGACCTGAGCCGAATAATATCACAACGATTTATGGCTCTGTAGGTCATTGCAAGGATTGTTGCACCTTTCCAAGTTTTTCCAATGAAGAACATGTGCATTGTATATTCAATGGATTCATTCATTTTTTTGGTTTTCGGGAAACTCACACATGCAGAGCAGATTATGCACATGATTATGCCTTACTATGATGAATTAATGAATGAAAAATGGTAATGAAATGTGTTTCTAGATGAACTACATTCAATAAATGTCAGTGTAAGTATTACTTACAAATAAATGCTTGATTTGATGGGATAAAACGACGTAATAATATCAGATTGTCAGTACTAAAATGTTTGGAGTGTACTAAATATTGTGCAAACTTGCAATAAAGACATATTATTTGAAGTATTGATAATATAATAAACATATTTAAGCCGAGTGCAAATTTCTAAGAACGACATTGAGAACAAACTTCTTTTGTTTAAATACAAAAATATTCGACTGCAACTGAGCAGCTCAATGTTTTGAGCAGAAAATGGAAATAATATGCAAGGCAGCAAGCAGCCTGCTCAATACCTAATAACATTGGACATCGTAATTGATAAGCTGAAATTTAGAATACAAACGAATGTAGATTGGCAGCGAAAATGGGCACAAATCAATTTGAAAAACATTTTTTATGTATAAATATAAGATCCATCGCAAATGAGAATCAGAAATTATTATCTGTAATTGTTTGTAAATATGCTTTTATAAACAGTTAAAATGAACAAACCCATGAATGTAGGCAGATGGACAAACATTTGTTAGGCATAGGTTGTAATAAAAAATCTAATTTCCTTTCAGCCAGATACAAGCAAATATGCACTCATGATGATATGATTCTGTGTTACGCATTTATCAGACGAAACGAGTTTTCATCGCGTGTGCTTTCCTGCTTCCATTTCCCTACCTCTTTCGGAATAAACCATTTAGATATGTATGGTGATATTTACAACATGTAATGCATCTTTTTTGAATGAATTGATTGAATGAAAAACAGAATTGACATTTTTCTCATTTTAATAAATATATGCAGAACGAGACTGTTAAATTCCACAAATAAATTACAATTTTCTACTTTTCTGTCTACAACTGATTCAAATCATTATAAATGATTTCCAAAAAATTGAAAATCCGAATCAATAATAGCAGATTCGGTCGTTGTTTCAGCCATTTCCCAAGCTCCAGTTGTTCGATTACATCTCCTCTTTCCGTTGTGGTAAGTCAACGGAATAGTCCCCCAAAACTCGTCTTCACCAGGTCGAAATCTGGAATTTGGATTTCTATCCACGGCTTTTGTATCTTCGGGGTAAATGGTGATATCACTACATCCCCTGAAATTCTCTTGTTGCCCACAACCCAGACCACCGCTGCCATCCGTGCAATCATTCCAATCGTTTCCAGCCTCATAGTGCCATTGAAGCACGCAGTGCTCGCAAGTAATTCCTTTCGGAAGCGTTAAATTATAGTCTGCATAATAGTAACCACCTCGAATAGGAATACGATAGTTTGTTCCGGAACCATCCGCAAGTTGCAGGAGATGTTCATCAAAACAAGATTGATCCAAATGGGATGAAGTGTCATCCTTTGCACAGAGCTTGAATTGGAAGTAACCCTTGTGGCTTGTTGTCAGCTCGACCTCAACGGGAATCACGTCACCGCTCCTGTAGCCACGTACAATTATTCCTCTGTAAAGCTCACCTCCGTCCTCATTTGCACGAGGGATTGGAGCATCGTAAGGATCACCACAAACACCACATTTTCCATGGTTTACCTCATGTTGATGCTAGAATTTCGAATCAAATTTTTAATAAAAAATTTAATATTTTATTATTTGGATAATTCTTTTCAGAAAAATTGAAAAGCTTACCAATTTTCCACCACAGTAGAGAGCATTGTCATCCCAATTTTCTGGAGGTTGCAAATGGCTAAATTCCTGACATCTGAAAAGGGAAGATCGGTTTGGAGGCTCTAGGAGTCGACCGTGGCCTAAAACCCAGGTTGTAAACTGGCTCGTAATAACGAGAGCAATCGAAAGTGGTAAACTATGATACACCATTTTAATCCGCAGCAGTAGCCTCCTTATGAATGATTTAAACCCCAACCAAACGTTGCAAAATATTTGATTGATGTCAAGTTGAAATCCAACTGATAAAGTGCAACACCTGCACCAACTGTATTTATAGCAAACCTTCAAAACTTGATACATAACTGCGACTTGTTACAAATATTATAGAAAGCTTCCTCGAATATGTTCATGGTATTCAAAGGATTATGAGGAATGCCTCTAACTATCTACGCAGCAGTGGATTTCGAAGCAAATTCAAATACCGAGGTTGCTAAAGGAATTGTTAGAAATGAGAGGAAGAAAAACTGTCAGCAAAAAACTGACAAATGCAGCTAAAGCGGTGATTGACAGTAGCCATGTGGTGATGATTATGCCGGAAACACGCAAAAATTATATGTAGAAATATCCTCAAGAGGAAATTGATTAGGCACGAAATTCCTGGGACAATCTGTTGAGGTGATAATTGGACAAATATGGTGATTTAATTATCCTAATCAGAATTCACAACTCAAGCTAAAAATATTACACTGCGGCGTGGCAGGCTCCCTGAATCAAATTTGAGTTACTTAAACATTGAGCATTGGCTTCTAGTTATCATGATCATGACCCATTAATTCTGTTAATCTTTTAATGTGCATTCCCCCAAAAATGTGTCACAAGTGCACTCATTCATTCGCAGGCATTTGAAATTCATAGACCCAGACTCGCATGGCTTGCTCATTCATTTACATAAAATGACAATAAGACTCTGTAATGCAGGTATGAACGACAGGGAATTGCACTTGGTTTGAGAGTCTGTGTTGAGGAGAACAAGGGAAATATATTGATTCAATATCGTCTGGATTGACTTCATACAAAATAAATATTATACGATGTAATATAAATCCGTCTCAACTGATTCTTTTTTTAGAGAATAGCAATTAAATTTTTATTGAATATATATTTTTAATCCCTTAAAAACTAAACTAAATTAACAATCAATAATATACATACACATTCAAATGTTGGTTTTTAATTTAACTTTTTTAAATTAGAAAAATGCGCAACTTATCATTTAAAAGACTACAGACCAAATTTTTCAAACCACCCCTGACTTTTGCAAAAGCTGAGATCTTTGTATACATATTCCATCGTTGATTTCTGAGATTCGTAAAAATTAGGAATAAATTTAGTAATCTTTTCGCTCAACCACATTTGTTTAGACTCATCCCCACCTTCCAACCACTTTTGTATCATGGGGGCATTGCGATAAAATGTCGATATTGTATCCTCATCGTAAATATCTTTAAATAGAGCCAGTGCAGATTCTCCGTCTGCCCCACCAGCATTCTGAACTCGGGCTGTAAACTCAGACTCATCCACGATGTCCACTTTGTATCCAAACTTTGCTGCGACATTTACAAACTCTTGATCTATATCTGGGTGGCCGTGAATCACATTGTAAATATCTGAAAATCCCTCATTATCCTCAAAGAAAAGACGGACACTTACATCTGCGCAAACGTCAACAGGAAGCAACATCATAGGCATTGGCGTCGAAGGCATTATTCCGGTTTTCATTATAAAAAAGTAGCGCATAAGTATATGATTATTTTTAGCGGAACATCTCCCACTCTTGGAATCTCCACAAATGAATGGAAATCTAAATGACTTGCAGGGAATTCCCCGATCTACACCTTGCTTCAGAAGCATATCACCAACGAATTTGGTAGCCCAGTAAGCAAAGGTCGCAATCCCATCAAATTCTCCCGCTTCTGGCCAACGTTCAGATAAGCGGTTGCCATCGAGAGTGAACACTGCGCCAAGGGACGACGTGTGATAAACAAATTTTAATTTACTTTCACAGGCAAATTCCAACACGTTTTTAATTCCTCCAACGTTCACTGCTCGCATATCACTTTGAGATTCCCGCGCAACATAGTGCTCTGTGTGGTCAACAAAAGCGGCACAATGAAATATTGCATCTACCTCCTCACTCAATTTTTCCCAAATTGCCCCATCCATTCCGAGATGAGGTAGCGCCACATTTCCAGCGACACATTCAATCTTACTCATATTAACTGCTAGCTCATTTTCCTTCAAATTTTTTACAAGATTCTCTTCCAAACTTCCGGTTTTTCGGGGGCGAATTAAACATATTATTTTTGAAATTTGAGGAACATTTGTCAACTCTTTTAAAACGTAGGGACCCAGAGTTCCTGTGCTCCCTGTAATGAGTACCGTCCTAATTCCAGCAACTGTCCCAATCTTTTGCGTTTCTTTTGCTGAAATGTTTTCCGGTAGATGGCAGTCTTTAAGAATGAGTTCACTCACTTGCTCGAAGGTCGGCTTGGTAGTTTCTATTTGATTTCCAAAGTTTCTTTCAATTAAACTAAGCAGCATTGAAACTAAGAGATTCAAAGTATTGCAGTCTTTAATTGCACTCGTGCTCACCTCCAATCTGTCCCCCATGAGCACTTGAATATTATTCTTAATCCCAATAAACATGAGGGAATCGACACCCATATCTTGCAAACTAGCATTTTCAGAAATGACTTCCGTTTTGTCTAACTTCAGCGTCGACTGGAGGATTGTAGTTAACTGTCTTTTTAGGAAACTCTCCTTTTCTTCTTTTGAAACCATGGCGTCATAATGCTGCCAAAATTCGGCAGATTTAATAATCCCAGTCCCACTCCCATGTCCACCAGCGGCCGTTGAAGCGTTCCAAATACGCTCATCCAAATAAACCGCCATTTGTGGGATAATTTTACTGAAAATTAGAAACGAATCCATGTTCATAATGCAGGTTTGGGTTCTCTGCTTTTTGAGTGCGTATTCTAAGCCCGACATTCCTTGCTGGTTTGAAAGCATTTTCATTCCCGGTAAATCTACTTCCTTGGCTACTCCCACTTCGCCCCATTGTCCCCAATTGATGGTAGTGGCGGGAAGCCCAATTGAGTTTCTATAGTGAGCAAATGCATCTTCAAAAGCATTAGCCGCAGCGTGATTACACTGACCAGCTGGTCCAAATAAAGATGCTATTGAGGAAAACACCACAAAATAGTCGAGATTCAAATCTTTTGTCAACTCATGCAAATTTAGGGTTCCGTTGATTTTCGTGGCGAATGTGGATGCCAACTTTTCCCATTGGAGGTTAACAATTGTTCCATCTGCCAAAGTTCCCGCGGCATGCATAACTCCTTTAAGGGGCGGGAAATTCAATTTACCAATTTTATTTCTCAGAAGTTCACGACACTGTTCAAAGTCACCCACGTCCAGTTGAACGGCAACAACATTTGAACCTCCCCTCTCATTCATCTCATTTATCTTATTTATAATTTGGGAAGTTGGCGGGCTTCTCCCAGCAAGAATCACGTGTTTTGCCCCTTTTTCAATCATCCACTGACAAACCACAAACCCTATTCCTCCTAGTCCGCCAGTTATTAAATAAGTTCCTTGTTGTTCAAAGATGGGAGTATAAATTTGAATTTTCCCACCCTCATTCCGTAGTTCAGGCAAAACACAAACTATTTTCCCAATGTGCTTTGCCTTCTGCATATATTCCAGCGCGTCTCTGATATGAAGCGCATCAAATTTCACATATGGAATTGGTTTAACAAGACCGATTTTCCGAAGTTTGTCACACTTAAACAACAACCTTTCCCATTCACTGACGGGCAACCCCCCAATACAAATAATATCGTATTTTACATCCGCTCGTAATTTTTGAACATCTTCTTTTTGCCAAATGTTGAGTTTACTCATTTCAATAAATCTCGCACCTTTCGCGCAAGCATTCAACGTGGCTTCTTTGAATCCTTCACTTGTCAACGAATTCAAAACTACATCCACCCCATGTCCATTGGTCAGCTCCAAAATTTGGCGGGAAAAGTTGGTATTCCTCGAATGGAAAACATGATGAACGCCTAAACTTCTCAAATAACTATGTTTCCGTTTGCTTCCCGCCGTCGCAATGATTGTGCAACCGACACTCTTACAAATTTCAATGGCACTCAACCCAACTCCTCCAGAAGCTGAGTGGAGAAGGACGACATCTTCTTTTTTTATTTCGGCCATATCCAGCAAACCCAAGACACTTGTCATGTAGACAGCTGTGATTGTTGCGGCTTCACAAAACGACATGTTGGATGGTAGCGGGAGTAGATGATTTTCACGTGTGTGCACATGACTTGGCATTGCTGATTGACCAGAATTGCAACTCATGACTGGATCCCCAACTTTATATTTGGTTACCAGGCGACCCACCCTTTTAACCACACCGGAATAATCGAAACCGATGGAGTTGATATTGTTAAAAAACTCTGTGGGCTTGAGAACGCTAAAAACGTCTCGGAAATTGAGAGCCGTTGCTTTCACCTGAACCTCGACGTCCTCATCTCCCAAAGTGATGGGATCCAGCGGTCCGTACACGAGATCGGAAATGGATTTAGTTTTTGGTAAAATTAGCTGAAATCTATCCGTTCCCCGAGGCAACTTCAAGGGAGCTCCAACTGGCTTGTGGGGAGTTAGCTTGGGAACGTAACGGGAATTCCCGCGAAAAACAATTTGATTTTCTTTGTATGAGTTCCAGAGCTCGTGGAAAATGTCCTCAATTTTAGTTGATTCTGCTTGGACATCTACGCATTTTATGTTGAGGTGGAAACTTTCGTTTTTCATTGATCTCGAGTAGCCCCAGAGGCTACTGGCGGGAAAAGAATCTAAGTCGTTGTCTTCCAGTGGAAGCGTCTCATTGGTAAGCAAGACCAAGCGAGGAGTGGCAGCGGAACTGAAGAAAGAGAGAAGGGCTTTTGTCAGGTGAAAGTAAGGCTGAAGAATTTCCTCCTGTAATACTAACGGATGGGAATTAGTCAGTGCCCAGCAGTAAACAATCCCTTCTAAATTCACCTTTTCAGTTTTTAGAGTGCTAAATACTGCGACAAAATCTTCGTAGTTTTCCCTCCTCACTGTGAAATTTTTTCCGAATTGATTTTCAAATTTTGCGCCTTCCCATACAAGTATCACAGTACGCCCCGGGACAATTTGAATGTTTTCAAGTAGGTTTTTTGAAACATTTTCACCGGGGTGATGAAAGACAAGCCAAGCTTGCTTATTTTCATACGGAATTTTTACTTGAGCTTCTTTCTGGCAAACGATACAGGAGCCTCTATCCTCAAAAACAGAAAATACGCCCTCTACCGGCAACCCCGTTTGTTCCAATAGATGGCACCACTCCTCTTTTTCAAGAGTACAGTGGTTTTTCCTCAGCTCGAAATCCTGAAACCTCCAATATCCTTCCAGAGTCCCAAATAAGTAGGTAATAACCCTATTTCTTCTCGTTGTTTCTTGGATTACTAACCTCGCCCTTGGTTTCATTAACATTTGAATGTGTGTTAATGATTTTCGTATGTCCTTCGTGGCATGAATGACTTCAGCGGCAATTACCAAATCAAAATATTCTGGCGCAAAGCCCTGTCCAATGGGATCCTCTTCAATGTTTAATTTTTTGAATTTAAAAGAGCTCAGCTGTTCCTCAAAAGTTTTCTCAGCGGCTGGAAAAAATGAGGCGGAAATATCTGTATAAGTGTATTCAAAATTAATTCCGCGCGCTTGTAAATTCTCAACAATGTGATTTGAATATGACCCCGTTCCCGCTCCAATTTCTAAAACTCGGAGTGTAAATGGGAGCGTTTGTGAGGAAGCAAAATGCCCCAAAATTGTACGGTTCGCCTGGAACGATTCTGTAATATTTGAAAGGGTCGCGTAGTGAGTGTAAAACTCTGCAATGGAGGGATATTCCTTGGCTTTGTTTCCCTCAGGAAATAAAACCGGAAGTGGGGACAAACTGCCTGAGAGAAAGCCGCCCAAACTTTCACCAACTTTGGAAAGCAAGGCGGTTGGCAAAAATTGAGAAATTAGCTCAGTCTTCATGATTGGCGAGTTAAGTTCTTCCAAAATTTGTTGGTGGGAAGGCGGAATTTTGACTAGAATCCATTCATCAATTGCTTCACTCTTTTGAACAATTCCTTCATCCTCAAGAATTTGAAGAATGAAACCAAAATAGTTATGAAAGTAGCCCTCAGTAATTCCCAGTGTTTTAATTAGATTTCTCTCTGTGAATTTTGAGTGGAGAGGACCCACGCTCCACCCAATTTCATAAAGTCCTCGTAGACAATTTAAGTACACGAACTTTTCAAGTGTTTCCCACGTTTTGGATACGGATTCTGAGGGGATGTTCCACTTGGCGTGAAACTCCGAGTGAAATTCATCCGTGTAGAATTTTTCCCTTGTTGCAGCCTCATTGTCTACGCTGAGCTGTGTTAAACACGCGGATGGCTTCCAAATCTCCTCCCAAAAATCGGGAAGGGAGCTGCCCTGTTGTTCTAGAACGGATTCCACTGCTTTCACCGTCGTATCAATGAGGTCTACTCCCGACATTATGGCGAGAACTGTCCCAAAAGCGTCTACCAAAATGGAAGAGCAACTAGAGCTGGATTGCTCAACTGCGTGGATATACAGGTCCGAGTCAGGTTCAGAAGGTGAAGAAAGCCAGACGAATTTCCCAATTTTGATGGGAACGTAAAGGCTCCTTTTCAAGGAAGCTAAAGGGCGGAGCATGATAAGCGACTGGATCATGGCGTCGAGAACAACCGGGTGAATTATGAATTTACTTTGAGATCCACCTTGAAATGGAACTTTGATTTTAGCTACCAGACTCTTTTTCTCCTCATTTCTCCAAATTCTTTCAATGCTTTTGAAAGTGGGGCCAAATTTGAGCCCCACTGAAGCTAATTTTTCATAAGCTTGTGTGATATAGCTCCAATCATTCGTTTCCCTTTCCAAAGTTTCTAGAAAGGATTTTTTAGAGAATAATGCCGAGGTTTCTTTCTCTTCAGCTGTTGGTAACGGGGAAAATGTCGCTTTGGCATGAGGCTGCCATTTCCCAGATAAATCGGAGGTTATTTTCCGGAATATTTTGATACTAATATCATTCCAATCTCCGTCAGCTTCATTGAGTTCAGTCACAGTTTGGATTTGACAGCTCGTCGTTTCCTGGAGAGCGAGTGGGGCTTCAATTAGTAGGTTTTCTACTTTCATCGGACGTGTTGGTGGAGAAAGCGAGTCGGTGAAAGTTTCAATTGTTGCTAACCCAGCTGCAAGACACATTTCTAGGTAGCCAGCGCCTGGGAAAATAACATGGTCTCCGATAGCATGATCTTTAACCCATTCCAAATCCTTGAGATTTAAACCAGTTTGAAACAGTTTAGAAGAGGAGGCGTTAGGAATGATGGTGCCAAGAAGGGGGTGAATTGAGACGCCGGAATTAGTTGTCATATCAGGCCAATATCTTTTTCCTATGAAAGGGTAATGAGGTAGGGACACTTTAGATCTATTGTAAAATCGGTTAAAGCCCTTCCAATCTATTTCCATTCCGTTCAGGTATAATTTGGCGAGCGTGCCAAGAAGAGTTTCCCACTCATTCTCGTTTTTCCTCAGGGATGGCAAGCAAACTAGTTTAGTATCATTGTTCATCATGGTCAGCGCAGAGAGAACGGGTTGTGGTCCAATTTCGATGAAAGTTTTGCATCCTAATTCAACTGCTTTCTTGCTGGCGTCCATGAAACACACTTTTTCTCTCGTGTGTTGCACCCAATATTCTGCATCTATTTCTCCAGCGTCGAGAAGTGAACCTCGCATGCCGGATATGAATTTGCAGTCGTTTCCATTACGCCCTTTGACTGTTTCCGCAACCTTTCTGTATTCATCGAGCATGGGGTCCAT
>JAQGAP010003194.1:0-13010 GCA_034697805.1 Orchesella bifasciata | reverse complement strand
TGAAGGTGGACCTTATTCATCGTACACTTTTGTATACCCTAAGCAGTCTTCCTACTTTATATACCGTTTGTCCATGGAAGAGCTGCACTACATACATTATGAATGTATTTATATAACATGAACACGACACAAACCACCTACGAGAGGAACGTGCTCGTGCATAAAAGCGAAAATGATATTTGCAGAGTATCGTGTGTTGTAGACTCATTAAATGAAATATATTAGGTGTATTATCTTTCTCATATTTGTTCATATTTATATGACAACAAACAATCAAATAAATTAAAGCATGTGATTGTTTAAAAATCACATTCAATTGGTGTGGTTTCGCATGGATCGTAATGATTTTTTTGAGGCTGTGCGCAATACAAGGCAAAAGGTTGATATGGGATCAGATTGCATTAAATGTACAAGTCCCATATTTCCGGAGGGCATGAACTGTCAGCCAAATGATGAAATGCTATCATGCAACATTCCATATAAAGTAACTAAAGTAAAACTCAAAACGAACGCCTCCAAGAATTGCATTCCATTCCATTCAAGATAACTCCAAACAAGCTCACCAAGAAAGAAGGCTCTCCCTCTTTGCTCCCCGTCGTCGGTAATATATCACTATTTTGAGGTTTCCTTAATTTTGATTTAATCCAACAAAACCTCTTTGTTGTATCTCTCATGTTTCGAAGAAAACTACGTGAATTATATCCACGTTGCCAAACTATAAGTAAAAACCACATGCATTTATGTAACATACGGGAAGCACGGGGAAAAGAATAAGGACAAGAAGCAAAGCCCTGTTCTTCAGAGCTGTTTGTTGCAAACAGATGTCTAATTTAGTAGCATTCCTCGGCAATTCAGCGGTGACTTTTATGGTATGTGCGGAAAAGATCTTCAAAAGATGATGATGATGATGACGATGCTATGGTATATAAAAGCTTGTTGCCATATTACTGAAAATAGCATGACGGAGTAAATGCTCGAAACAAAATTGTGTGTTTGGAGTTTTTACAGCAAAATCTAATAATGACAGAAGTAAAACTTATTACAACTCCCCGTAAAAATGTTAGGGATGCCGATTACAAGTCGTAGAAATTTGATACACATTTTGTACACAAGATGAAGGCATGGATGCGTGCGACGTGACAGAGTTGTTGGATGGAAAAACACATGATGAGATCTTTATTACTTTTTCTAATATTTTATAATAAATACCACAGCTAAATGCATAAAGAATGCCAAGAAAAAACTAAGTGTGTGCGTGGGATGAACAAGAGTATAATGTAAAGTTCGCATCTGCAATAATAAGCTGATGGGATTGGTGTGCCCCCACTTAATTACAGGTATTAATTATTTGACGTTTCTTTGTGTGAGGCTACCATATAGATTGCCCAATTCAACGGAGTGCTACGCTCCAAGGAAACAAATCAACGAAACCAGCAGGACCACCTTAAATGACCCTAAAAACAAGTTGCATTATTACCATATTCGTAGCAAAAATGTTTTTTAGGAGTGAAGATGAAAAATGATTTTTTACATAACTTATTTACTCATTAGCACAAGTTGCACATCAAGAGAACAATCAAGTTGAGCATGTCGCACAGAAACTAATATTCAAAGGTATGTTTGTCAGATGATGAAACCTACACGAAGGGGTATGTATACATAAACCTTGCTGCACCTGCCGCTACCTTTTTGTACAACAATTTTTTGAGAGATTAGAGAATCAAAATGAATAATATCCTTTGGACTTATTAGGAAATCCTGTAGCCAATCTGTCTCCAAAAACTAGCCCGTCTTGGCACTTCCATTGCAAACTATTTGGTTACCACTGCCTGAGTTATGCTAGACGACGTAGGCGATAGAATCTCGTCAGCGTAGAGTAAAAACTTTTTGATACCCTGATTTTGCAATAAATTGTCGACTATATTTCTACCTAGTCACATAATAATTAATTGTGTACGATAAGAAAATTTTCTCGAGGAATGATGCTACTACGAAAAGAAAAGTTTTGAATGGGAATGAATTGGTGTGATTTCCACCACTTCTTTCGGTTTGCTCTAAATTGATGTTTATCTAGAGGAAGGCTATAACGAGACAAATATCAACATTCTAATCAGTTCTATTGATTGTACAACGACGCTTCTCTGCGTCTGATTAGCTCATGATTACACAATGTTTTCTTTGTCTGCTTGGAGGTTGGTTGAGTGTTCCAGTTCAAAGTTCCACTTCATCAATCAACCTTGCATATTTTCTCAACTTTTCCAGAAAATGAAGTTATGTAGAATCTAGATCAACGCCAACAGGGGCGACCTTACTGCTTGTCTGGAGTCTACTATCAAAACGAAATATGTCGGATTCTCTTGGAATCTCTGTAATGATGTAAAACCACAATTTGAAAAGTAATCCATCATACGTGAGTGCTTACAACGAGCCAGTTTTAAACTGAAAATGTGTGATGTTTACGGATTTTGTCTGAGAATTATTAAAACACACCCGAGCAGTAAAATACACATGGAAATGATTCCCAATGCAATTCAAATAAAACAATATGTTAAAAGTGTAAGGGTTTAACGTAAAGGACCATCTCATTATTGAGCATCCTATTCTGGTGTCTGTTTGAACTATATACATCTGCAGAAAATATTCACCAGTCTCAATATGCCAATATAAATATGCGTAGGCAGATAAGCAGGTAATTTTATATGTATACTCTAAGAAACATCGAATAAACACATATTCTAGTTCACATTTTAGAATTTTCGCTGTTAGTGGAATGTGCATGAGCAAGCCTGCCTGATTTTTGAAGTCGTTTACTCGTTCACATAAAATAAACTCGCACTGCACCACACATGAACAAGAACAAAGTGCATGCATGTACCAATGTTCGCTTGCCAAACTTTTTTTTTGTTATTTACATTTGCTAAGACCGTCCTGTAATCGCACTTTTATGTATATTTATATACACACACGCTGAAAGGCATTTGGACTCAAACTGAAAACGCACATACTACATATACACACTTGTCCCTTGTGCACATGATGTGATGTGGATATTTCGAAAGTTTGAAAAACTCTTGTGTAGCATGCTCAAAGTTTCTGCTAACAATATGCTGAAAAGATGTATTGAGCCTCATCCTATACAATCATTATAGGGAACGTCACAACATTACAAAAAGCATCTCTCACTCACTCACTCTCAAGACAATAATATAAATACAGCGTGTAATACATAATGAATGATTCTTACTTAGCAAAGCGGAGACGACATGAATGTGCGTGCGAGAACAATGCCAAAATTGCCAAGTTGGCGAGTTACAAATGTATAAACTATATAATATCATCCCTGTGTGGAAGGATACGCAAAGAAAAGTGCATTTTGGAAGAAGAAAATAATCAAGAAGCTTGTGCACTTATGTGTTTTAAGTAAGCAAATGACATGTCATGACAGCGAAGACATTCTGGCTGACTCTTTGCGTACTAGAATTATTGCAAAGTGAAGAGTGATTCTCGTGATCACTGCCTTTATACAGCTTCTCAATTGTGAATAGAGAATAATGATCAGTTGGAGTTGGAACTTCTTTGTAACTGTCAACACATGCCATTTTTAAACTTCAATTTTTGGCAAATAATGTGGCGGAAGTAGTCAGAGATGACATGGGCACATAAGCTGACACTTTACGCCATTGTACCATGTTTCGTAAATTAATTACGATTAGTTAATTATCATACATTATTTGAATATTTAGGTGTACATTCCGATTACAAGATTTAAGCAATCTAAAACACTTTTCCAAGTAAATACTTGATGGATTGCTTTCCATTAATGCTCTGTAGCTAAAAGGATCAGACATTATTTGATCAAGGAAAATGTTTTATGCAACAACATGAAACTCCAAATGCTGCTTGCAAGGGAAAATCACCAAAATGTAATAAATAACAAACAGCATTTCCCCTGTTTGACAATTACATTACAAATCGAAACAATCACCCATTCATACGATTGTTATATGTTTATTCATTTCTGCCCGAAACACTTTTTTCAGTTTTTCCTTTCCAGCTGCAGCATAAGTAAACGGTTGAACCGTAGTCAGGTCGTGATGTAGTAGAGTTATTGTTTTCTTTCACCTCCAAAATCTGAAGTATACAGATTGTGTTATGTATTGTATGTCTACATATTTGCAGACGAAAGTGATGTTTGCTAGACAGTTCCATTCACATACTTCACATTAAAACAACAGAGTCAGTCGAGCGGGGCGAAAGCGAAACGTAAACAAAGGCGACAAAATGTTAAAGGCATTTAACCTTCTGAATATTCGACGCGGTGGTGTGCAATGCAATGCTGATATCGTTTAAAAAGCAAACTGCTTTGTTCTTACAGCTCTACTATGGAACTAACGAATTTTTTGTCTGCTTGCATTGTTGTTAAGGTAAATGATGATGCATCAAACACCGGAAGTAAAACAAATACGAAGAAATGCATTACCTTGGAATGCCGCTGGGACTGTTTAGTCAACGGACATTATTATTGCAGAAGCCCGTGCTTAACTTAATGGTGATGTGATGATTCCCACAACAACAAAAGATAGAAGAAAAAAAACGTCAACCAGATATGAAGCTACAGCAGATCACGAGATTATATGGATATTTGACAAGGTATCATAATAAGATTTTCTACTATGTTATGTGAAAAAATATTCCAAAATCGGTAAAAACTCGGTACTAAGACTGTCAATGGCATACAAAATTTAATTCAGTTGGCTTGAATGCAAAATGACAGATTTTTTTCAAAGATGTATATAAAAAAGTGTGCAATAAGTTGTTTTCCCACGCATATATCTATTACTTTATATGAACTTGAATGATTTGAATATTTTTCTCTAACAAGACAAGACCTCACTCAAACCAACTACCTGGCCACCTACCAATTTCACTTTTTTTTCGTACAAAAGCAAAGCAGGGCCAATTTAGCTTACATCAAGCACAAAATTCATTGCTCACATCTCTCATATATATTATTTATTTATGTAAACTCACTTGGGCGATAATACGACCGTGACATTTTGAAGTGGAAAAATGAAGTGTTTACTCTTAGTTTCTTTTTTAAAGGTAGAGTCAAACTAGTGACCACCAACAAGATGCAGAGGGATGATGTGATATGTAGCTACCTATGTAACGCTTGGTATTACACCAATAAAAAAATCCTCCTACACTCTGTCATCCCAAAACTTGTTCTACTTACAATTATATTCAATCTACATTTAAAGTGTTTCAGCTCATTTTCATACCTTGTTATTTTAATTGCTTGAAGAACGCTAACATTAGCGCTGCTCCGTGCTCCTTGCTATACATCCATTATAAAAATACGCACAGAGAGCGACAAAAATATACGATTAAGAGTACAAATGTAAACTCCGCTACAGTTTGCTGATTCTAGGCATTTGATCAACAAGCGTATCTAATTCTCTTTTCTCTCTCCACTCCAACCTCTCTCAAAAATCTTTCGACATGACTATTTACTGTGCTTCTTTCTCATTCTGACTAATGGACTTCGCTATACATTGTATTCACGCCATTGGTAACGCATTCGCCACACACATTGAGTGGATGAAAAACTCAAAATGGAAAATGAAAGATAAATAATGATTTTTAATGCAACGTAACAAACTCAATTGCTATTTGCTCCGTAGTAATTAGCACGCGGCACCCAAAACTTTATCCTTTATGGAGGTGGATCCAATTACAGCATCATTTGTTTTATTACCTTTATAATATGCATGTGCGTACCTAAAAAACATTTTAACGTCAGTGTCAAGTCAAATCAAAAAGTTCTATTTTGAGGCGGAAGGAAGTTCTTGGTTGAAACGCCACGGGGCAACTTGAGCAAGTTTGCTTTGGTCCACGTATGTAATTCACAATGTAGGAGAAACGGTGAACTGACGCAAAAAGTAACATAAACATCATCTCCCCTTTTTGCTGAGATACATTTTTCAAAGCCGGACGGATTAAGGTACATGCATGATTGATGGGATCAAAGTACATTATGTACCTAGCAGTAAAGCTTGAGAGCGTGTTTTGAATGTTACAACTCTACTTATTTGGTGGCCAAGAATAACTCACTTCATACTGACGGTGCAATACTAAGGGGAACATTGATTGAATAGAATATTATATATCATCTCGTCAGTAAATGGATGAAATACAATAATATATGGAATAATACAATATTAAATGTTTTTGATGATGTAAGAGCTTTCATTCCTGTACTTTTCATTGCATGAATGGGATTTCTGATATAATATCATAGCAAAATTAAAATATAATGAAAATAAGTAAGCATAGTCGCTCGTGCTACTGATTCCTATGTGAAAGAAACTCGCTTGCCTGAATCAAAGAAACGAACGGAGGCGCAGGATATATCCTTTTTTTGCAGAATTAGGAAATCTGCTTACATTTACTTTGCTGGTTTCAATGTCAGCTCACACGATATCATTCAAAGTGAGCAATGTAGCTCACATTAATTTATGTATGTTACAGTAATCTCCACATTTTTCTCATTTGCCCCCGTAATGTGAAGCATTATTAAGTTAGCTTGCTTAAATTAATGAGTTTGTAAGCATCTAGGACTTAAGTAATGGCGGAGGACTGCTGTTTCATGGGAGATCTGCATTTTATTGCGTGTGTGGAGCTAAAGTTCCTTTAAACTTAATACTCTGCAAGCAGAGATGAAAACTTACGCATCAATTCATAATTTCAGAATATTAGCAAAATAATAGTGTTATGATGTTGTCAGATGCAGTGTAATCTGTATGTAGATTTTTGTTGGGCTGACATAAGAAGGGAATCATCATGACTTGAATTTATTATGCAAAGTTGTGTTAGTGAGGCGTAAATAAGTGTTATTAGTAGAAACTAGGTAGACTTACCAGAGAGTAGGATCCAATGATGAAGGAGCCTTGTCGAAGACTGTAGCAGAAACACTGTTTTAATAGAGCCATGATGTTGAAAGATAGTGTCGACGCACTAGTGACATTACCTCCGTAAATAACCACTTAACGTTCCTTATTACTAGCGTCACTCAAAACGTACAAGCAAATTGATTATAAACTTCTATAAAGAGGATGTATGTGTGTAAATAGATAGAGTTAATTACTATCATCTCAATCTAAACGAATTTGGAAATAATGTTGTTGTGAAACTGAGGAGACACAAATATTTGTCTTGTGTCAGTCATCTCGATCTCATTCTATTGTAAGTTCTGTGTGCTTAAATTAAACAATAATGCTGTGTTCTTCCATCAAGTATCATAATTACTCAAAATACTGGAACTAATTGTAATGCCACCGTTGATTATAATTTGACTACTGGGACTACTCTCATATTTATGTTGGCACATGCTGCTGTACTGTAGTATGTATGTGATTGTATTTTTTTAAATCTGAATATTTTGAAGGGCAAATGATCACACTTCGGCTGCTCTAAGGTCTCTCATAAAGTTGTTGACGAAAGCGCCCGTGTCCCCTCCTCATGATGATGAGAGGTTTTATAAGTAAACAATCTCACAGGAAAGTTTTTGGTCCTAAATTCTGAAAATAGCAAAAAAAATATAAATGGTTTCCTTGAGTTAAGATCATCATTAAATAGAATTTTTTTTTTGAATAAACGAGTCGAACGCGAAAAGAAATCGGCTCTTGGAAAAACGTTTAGCAGGGAGCCATTCAACATTCCAATCTTTTTTTAAGGTCCTTATTACGACCATTTTTGTTGATTTTCCGAAAGGGTATGATTGGTAATAATGCGCTGAAAAACACATTCAGCTATTTGGACTGATAACGTAATGGCTCATTTCATGCATTTATGCGAAGCAGTAAAGGAAATAACAGCTAATACCACCGCAATTACAAATTAGAAACTTCTGCTAAAAATATTTGGAAAGAACGAGAAAATCCCAAACATCATGTCAAACATGTCGTGAGGTTCAGTAATAACGTCTTCTTCCTTCATGTTTTTCTGTTTGCCATAAAGTTTTATAAAATTCAAGAGTGGTACTCACTAGGCACTCAGCAGTCTCAATTACCTTTAATCACACTCACTCTCTCATCTCGGCTCAATTCATTAATTAAAAAAATAATCTGCAGATACGACTGCCAGCTTTACACATAAAAAGTGTGTGCACCTTTGTGAATGGCTCATTTTCTTTTTATCTTAATTTTTTAAAGAACATTTTCATTTCCTCTCTGAAAAAAAGGATTTTAACTACTTCATTACAACTATTTACTATTATTATTGTCAATGGCATTAAATAAGTAATGTTAAGTTGGATTGTGCTGTGCTGAGCTGAAGGTAACAACGATTCGGTGGAGTGGGGCATCATGTAGTATCTCCTGTCTTTGTGTGTCTGTTAATAACCAAGCCAGAGAACAAAAACAGGGAATCACGCTTTTTCCATTCTTATTTTTCTAAAGAATGTGAATGCAAATCATCTATTTTTTAAATGCAACCTGCTGTGTTGATCACAATACGCAATTGATGCTGCACATTTTTGTGGGGGGGATGAGTGAGCCCACAGTTTCAAGAGGAATGGGAAAGGATTCCGGTGTGATTGTGATTCATGAACACGACACCACTAAAACAGAAACACGTAGATAGGAATACGACATGAAAATGAGATGAGTTGGGAATTGCAACAAGGAGAAATTGGCTACATTGCAGAGAGCTGAGGCAGGATTCACTACAAAGTGATTTTTTGTCAAGATCACGTCATGAAATACTTTCATGAGGGGTTTAGGAATTCACCCAACTGTCAAAACTCCATTTCCGAAGGTATCATGAAGAGTATTATGACGGTCTACAGGAAACCACAGTCCCGTCCTCCAAAATCTCTTTGCAAAATAATTAAATGCAATCTGACTGATGTATACAATTCATCTTGTGTTTCTTTCTAGGATTCCATGTACAATGCGATTCCCAGCTTGGTTGATGTTGATACACATCCCATGATTATCATTAATATTGTTTGACAGGCGTAAGTAGCAACTTTATAGTCGGTATTGATATTGTTCCGTTGTTTCTCCAGAAGAAGTGCATGACATTATCTTTTATGAAACTTTTTCGACTATTCGACTACTTTGCACAACAGCCCTACATTCAGCTCTGGCTTGATATGAAGCAAAAACCTACAGCTTTAAATGTAATGACTGCGTATTCGCCAACAGCAACAGCAGAGCGCTAGCATTTTTGTTTTTTATTGCATATTTTTTGCCCAATCTCAGACGAGTCTGCAAAGTATTTTTAGCGACATGCTTCCTTTAATAAACAATTCGCTCGTTCCTGTCACTTCATCATCTCATCCCTCTTCCTGTTCCTACTCCTCCGTATGTTTACTGATGAAGAGTAGCAGTAGCTTATGTCTGTTATGTTTGCGTGCACCGGGAAAAACACTTCTTTTCCTGGATCTTCTTTCGCAACCAATCTGGTTGGAGAAATAATAAAGCGGTGGAAAATGAAGTGTTTATTGACAACGGACATCCAGTATGACGCTACATGTCTTCCATGTAATTACCCGGCAGTCTATTATTGACTACATTTTCTGGAAACAACAAGCTCTTCCATTCTTTATTTCTGAAATGAATGTAGGTGTTACTTTTGCCGGAATAACAGCTCACCTGTCATATACTGGTGAGAGTGGAAGGATACAATGTAAAAACTAGAATCTAATTCTTTGTCACATTATCTTTCTCCTCTAGCTTTGTTAGCGATTCCATTTGATGAGTTGGGTGATGGACACTAATGGACTTATTATTGAATCAAGTGAATGATCTAATGCGTCAAACGAGAACCGGAAACTTTAATTGCAGCAAATGTAGCGTATATAATAAAAACGGATGTTATTCGCAAGTCGAGCACACCACCACCACATCACCAAACTAGTCATTGTGTACTTATTTCTATCTATCTTTATCACCGAAAGAACTGTTGGCGAGCGAATAGTTGAACCGGGATCTGATTTATGGTTGTGTAAATATTATTTCTCCAAGCACTTATTTCCCCAACTTTTCTCTTGTGCATATAGAATGAATATAAATCAGCTTTCATAACACAATAAGAGCCTTAATAATAATTGTATATAAAACCACATTGTCTCGAACTTGAGACACCACACTTTATGTGGTACAATATCGTTCCATCCACCAGAGTCTACCTCTGCGATGATTGGAATTGGTCATGGAAAGTTGTTGATTCAGGTGAGGAGACCGCACAGAATGAGCTGAGGATTTTGGGAGAGCGTGTGTTCTAGACTTTGTTTGAATTTCAGACTCGAGTCGGAGACAGGGATTGAAAGTGTCTACAGAATATGTTCATAACTTCACCGAATCATTGTATGATCAAGCTTTAATAATAACGTCGGTTGTTTCGTAACTAACGTCATGTCAGTTGATGTATTGTAGCGTACCCTACCTATTTACTTTGGGGGATTTTTAGACTTTTCCTTTAAATTCTTTCTACATCCTGAACCCCATGATTGTATGCCCCGCATCGTTTTTGATTCGTATATCTATGCAAATTAGCTTCCGCTGTCACTATATAGCAATAATACTATTTATTCTGTTTCTCTGGTTGGCCATAATATAAGATGGAGAAGTGCAGAAGAATAGTTTAGAATGCAGCCATAAACTTGCACATGTCAGATTATAGCAAAAGATATTCTCGTCTTGTCTCTAAAATCTTGGATCACGTTACAACTTGTGGGTTTTCTGAAGACAATCATCAAACAAACCAAAAACTCTCATTTCACGTTGCATTTTAAGTTTGATTTGAATGAATGATGTTCCTTTTAAAACCACCAAATTCACACATCCGGTGGTATAGATATGGCAACATCATGCTCAAAACACAATATATCCAACCAGAGTTGAGGTATTCTATTGAAGTGGGTAGTTTTCCTTATCTTTTGAATCGACTGAGAAAATGGAATGGGATTTGCATAAGCATCCCGTTTCTTTTGCATCATACATCCATCTGCTGCAGGGTTTGTCACAATACAATGAGCAGTGGCCATCGTGGCAAGCCAACCAGTCGTTTATATCGTTTAACCAAAATAAGTAACGCAAATCTAGAGTGAGAGTGGTGGATTCCTCCATCATCTACGTATCCTTATTTATTTATGAAAACAAAACAGTTTTCTCATTTGCCCATTACTAGTTTTGTTTGGTAAAAGGTGACAAATGTGACAATCACAAGTAAGTTGGCAAACTGACGAATCAATAAACATTATTCTCAAGAGTGCTAGATGGGATGCTTTATTGGTCCTTCAGAACAACACTCCGTGTGATCGTGGGCATTGAATGGTTTCTTGCTCTCGAACCAACCATGTTGTAAATTGCAACTCAAAACAAGCCACCCAAGCTGTAAATTGCAAGCTCATGGACAAAGTCAAGACGTGAGGATGAGAATGAAGCAAGGCTCCAAGTCAACTAAGCATATTATTTTGTATAAAATGTGCTGTGCATAGAAACATGCATGTGATACGATATGTTAAACAATATTATGCAACTTACGTATGTACCACAATTTAGCACATCTCGCTCACCGGCACGACAAGAAAAAGTGAGAGAAACACGGGTCGGAGCGGACCGGTGCAAGAGAGGAAAATGAGGATGGTGGAGGAGTCGAAGACAAGTTTTACAATATGAGTCTCTTGTGATGCGGAAATTTCATTACATTATATTACATTTCAGGGTTGAAGAGGATAGCGGGGAAACTCCAAACCGGACAGAATCTTCACGCCACACACAAACAAAGTAAGAGAGGAACAGAGGCAAGTCATTTCCAATTGTAGTTTTCCCTTTTGTCTCTCTCGGGATTCACTCCCTTAATGTGTGCTGCTACACAACAACTAGAAAACTCGGTTCATTTATTAACATCCAATTTTCCACCAATAAAGTCAATATACCCGTTTCTGCTTAATTATAACAACTCTCACAAGCCTCCGCTCCTAGCTCATCAGTCAATGGCACAGTTAATGAAAATTTCCGGAGGAGTGCATACGCAAAAACTTATGCACTTATGAGGATGATGTTTTGCTATTCTTTTAGCCTTAATCAAAATTCCAATAACCGCACGCACTACAGACACATTCCACGGTTAGCTTATTTGCATGCAAATAGTTCCAAAGCGCATATCAACAACAACATCAACCAAAACAGTTCTGATTGAAGGGGAAAATGGTGTGCATAATGAGAAATGCTGAAGGTTCGATAGTTTTCAACACAGGGTTAAGCTTATAAACATATCTACTTAGAATATGTGCTTAACAAAGGAAAACTCAAAATCACAACAGAAAAATGCTGCATAAGAAGATAGCACACATGAAAGTGAAAAATAATGTTCACGAAATGCTTTTTTCCCTTCTGTCCTTTTCCGAGATATTTGTGTTTGTTGGGTATGGGATAATGATAGAGAAATCGCAACTTCAGATTGTAACCAAATGACTGTGAATGGTTATAATTATCTGCTATGGTGTACAATGCGATGGACTCAATTTTTCCCGTATAAAGAACCGGGGGAGGTAACAGAGTAGCTAATTACGGGCCCATATGATAATTATCAAACGTCGGTGTCCACTGCCTCCCTTGTCTTTTTATCTCTCTCAACTCAACGACGTTGAGGAACGTGACTTTATCCTCATAAATGTTTTTTTATTTCAAGTGTTCAGGAATTGAATGGAGATGCATACATACATGGACGGGTATTTCACACAACTAATATAATATACTCATCATTCATTCACCTTCATTGGGCTGCCACATGAAAGTCATAATGAAGTTGATGAAGATGAGGGAAAGCACATGTTCATCAAAATTCTGCACAAAAATAATCAAGTGGTAGAGTCATTTTGGGTTTTCTCTATTATTGTCTATATGTTATGTTATGTGCTGGGTGCATAACTCAATCGAGGAGAATGCTATTTTCCCTCATTTTTGACAAAGGAAAATGAATCAAGAGAGAAAAACAAG
>JAQGAP010003193.1:0-13011 GCA_034697805.1 Orchesella bifasciata | reverse complement strand
ACCATATTAGTGTGTAATAGTATTTTGTGTTAATAGTTAAGTCGGGTGGGTCTTTTTTATTACGATTCGGAATTAAAGGATCACAGAACAAGGATAGTTTGGTGCCGAATCAAAAAATTATCGAAGTAATAAATATTAAATCTAAATAGGTTCTTCTGTGGCTTTATATCTGTGATTCTCAGCAATCTGAAAATGTGTTAGTCACGCTTATTCTGTAACAAACGGGAGAACTATCTTGAAGAATTGCAATTATTGCTTTCAAAGTTACTCCGTGAATGTATTACGCTACACTCAGTAAAACGTAGCCAACTTCAAATGCATAGTATTTACAATAGAATGGTGGAACAGGGTATTCACTTCGTTTGTTGAAATACTATAACCGAGGCCCATCAAAAACTAAGGAAAAGCATGTATTAAAGTTATAATTTCAATATGAGAACTTGTCGACGAGAGTTTGTTTTTGTCATTGTAGAGTCCTGTCTTGTTGTGGCGATAGAGTTGGTTTTCATGGACAGACACGATTGTTATTAACGCAGTTATGTGTGCAAGATTTCGTTGTTTCCCCTTTTGGCTTCAGGGTTACAGCCTATTTAATTGATAGGCTATATTTTCCTGCATTATCCAATAGCCCCGATATGATAGAAGTGAGTTCTGATTTGAAGAGTAAAAGAATAATTATCTATCTGTTAAAACAAATCTCAGAAAACACACCTTAGGGACATTTGGATTAAGCTATCAATGTGTTTTTGTATTGAACATTTTGTGCATTTCCGCATTAATTGCTTAAACTGTGAACTTTATGTGTCATTTCAAATTCAGTTATGTACGTGGGAAGTTACAAAGTGTTTTGGATTTTTACGCTTGTGTGGGTTTTTCTTAGTAGAATAATTCCCAAAGTAATCAATTGTATTTGTTACGGAAGCAGCTGCTCTGCTGCAAAGTTTTGTTGAATCATACTTTCTTTAATACTTTCATCCATTTCCGCAACTTCCAAGAAATATAGAAAGACGACAGGAAGGAACACTTCTACTTCGCAAAACTGTACTCATATGTGGGCACCAACTATGCCAAATACATGGGATAATATTATGCGGCTCTGAGAGAGAAATATTCATGAGAAAAATAGGGTAATAAGTTCATGGTTGTTCAAAAAATACCCATTATACAACGTTCATAAAAGCGCCTCAAGGCCAGGATATCATTCTTCTCATGGACAGATAAAAACAGGATAATGTTAGCTAACTGTAAGAGTATATGATTGAAAGTTAGTAAAACATATGATAGGATCATCGTATAATCATATCCTAACAAAAACTACTGATATGGAAAAAGTCAAACCAACGCGCGTATTCTCATATAAACATTTCCTCCAGCGGCATATTTTTAACGGTACGCTGTTGCAGGTTTGGAATATGATATTTTAGCTTTTTACAAATAATATGGTAGAACCTCTCGAGAACAAAAGCTTCGTATGGTTTTGTTATTAGAAGTAAATGATATGATACTTTCCTTCCTTGTTCTTTACATCTTGGCTCCTTAGTCGTTTGCATGATAAATGAAACGGGACAGGAGACCAAAGGGGCAAAATAACCAGTACAATCCTTTCCTTGCAAGAGAACCGAGTTTCTTAAACAGTCCAGAGAAAACTGGATGCGATACTTTAATTTCCCAAACAAATACAAGGCAGGCCGCTCCAGTTTTACTAACCAGGCCAACATAATATATTATTCATTATTATTATGCGTATATTTAAAAAATCAAACGCTTAGAATAATTTAATTGGAAACTATTTCGCTTCTTGACTTCTACTGAAGAAAACTTTTCTTTATTTTTTTCTCGGTTTCTCAATTTACACAGCTTCCTAGAATTTCTGGGATTAAAGACAGCCACGATATTAAACATGCACAATATTAACACAAAAGCAAAATTTCTCCGATAAACTATCGTTTAAAGTATTCAAGGAGCGACCATAACACGACTATCTTGATTGCTCCTGTGAGTGTATTATGTAGCAGAAAGTTTTTCCCATCGGAAACAAAATCCCGACCCCACTTGTTTGAAGTGAGTACTTTTACCACTATACAACTTTATTTTATTTACTCTAGAACAAAACCTCCACGGTTTGGATTCCAGAAAGCACTTTTAAAAACAGCGGGAGATGAGTTCAATGCTGTCGTAAATTTTGACTGCTTCATTGCATCGTTCACCGTATTGGTATACCACGAATCACTAAAATTATACGGATTAAATCCCACACATGAGCTGAAAATTAGCTAGCATGGTAGTAAAATGTAATGGACAAAATGCAGTTTAACCAGTTTCATTTAATCGCCCTCTGTTTACATTAAAGTCATTTGTGGCATGTCATTATCTCTTTTTCTAGACTTTCTTTTCATTTCGTTCAGGTAGGTAAAGAAACACAAGAAGTCACTTCGGAATTGAATAGGTTGATCTCCATGAGAGTGACAAGGATATACGAAAAGCCTAACAAGATAGGATACCGGATTTGGTTTGGTACTTCTATGAAATATCAAGCGTCTCACATCATTGAAATTATTAGTTCTTGACAGGAAGTTCGTGTGAAATTGATACAATGTGATCCAGAAATATGCTGAACTCAGAACGGCATTAGGATTTTTACTCGTTGGAACTGATTATATTAAGAAACATATTGCAATTTTGCAATTGCGATTTCACAGCAAAGATGGGATGAGTCAAGAAGTAGATGTAAGTAACTCGCAAAGTTAATTGAGGCTAGTGAAATGGAAATGATATTGGAGCAGCCAACTATATTTTGATGTCATTGAAAAATGGTACTACAGTCGAACATAAGGCTAATTGGTTCGTCCATTTTTTGGAATTACGTTTTGATGTTTTATTTTGGGGGAAATTTGTCGTTCAAAGTATTTGCTTCCTGGTAACTTTCAACGTCGATTTAAAGCAGCATTCTTAGAAATTTGTCAGCCAAAATGCTGTGTTTGGCATTTCAGTCCAAACACAAAATAAGTCGAAATAAATTGGGACAGATCCCAAGGGAAACTGCCAATTTTCACCTAAGCAAATGAGCAGAGATGGTGGACGGTGGTTGGAAGAGATTAATTTCAAACTGTAATTACGAAAAGGACACATAATATATGTGGGTTTAGTTTATTTAAATACTCCTGTTCCGGATTCGAATGAACTTTTTCGTTGGTTAAATACGTGCAGCCTTACAAGCTCATGTTGATGTTATTCCAAACACAATTGCGCAAAATGCAATGTGACTTTTTAAATGTCAGTTGTGGTTTGTTGGTTTATAACGTATCAATCAGTTCTCTATTTTATATCATCCCTCACTCCTGTTCACTTGGGGCTAAAAATCAGATGTAAATATTCCCAGAAACTTGTAACCATCAGCTCTTCAAACTTCAATCAAAGTCAAAGTGTAGAAATAAAGGCACGTGCCCACGCCACTTTAAGAAGCTGGTTTCATCGTTTTGAAGTTGGGAGCAAAAAGGAATAGTCTATTTCCAATAAAATGTGTGTGAAATCCTCCTATGAGCTATCAAGAAAGTCTGGAAAGCTTATGAAACGTTTCAAGTATCCAGAATTTGTGGTTGCTTCATTGATTTTCATTTCAACCTCTCTTTAAAATGGGAGTCGGGTCACTTCTCTTCCCACATGAAGAACCCATTCGAACTTTTAATTACTTTTTGAGCGTAACTTCGTTTAATTTTGAAAAGCCACGGAACGACCAATTCGTAAGACTTTGGTTGGTGGGGAAAACAATCTACTTTCAATAACTCGTTTGCAATCCCTCATTGAAAAAAAGTTGAGTCTACCAAGAGCTGAGACGCTGTTCTACTGGTGGGTGTTAACCGGTTACCCCAATGTTGTTTTCGTTGTCCAGTGTCAACGTTATTTCTTGTTTCTACAGAACAAATATTAAACGTATGAAGGCATAGGTCAGTCTTCCATTGAATGATATGCTAATGTGTTATCCGAAATGTATTAAGTGAAATAACAATTATGTATGCACGTTACGGATCAAAGAACAAAATACTACTGTAATTGTTTTTTGATGTGTGATTGTGAGCTGTGTTTTTCTGCTCAAAATTCTTGGAAAGCAAGAATGGTTGAATCAGGAAAAGTTTGTTGGTAACTATAATGGCCTTCACTTGTGTACACGTAAAAATCATGAAAATTACAAAGATGTGGAAAAGTGAAGCGGAGTAGACCCTAAGCTTCCAGTAGTCTGGATGATTAAAAATTGAAAGGGCAGTTCAGTTCAACGGAAGTCTTAATGACGTACGTATGTACGCGTTGGTGCGCGCAATCACGTTTTCATCGTCTTTAATTGGGTACATTAATCAATGACAATATCTGTGTTGTGTTGAGATAGCTTACGTATGTATGTAAACTCGGCTTTAAATTCTAAAATGTGAGAGCAGAATATACCAACAACCGTATAATAATGTAGGGGTCCTCTGGTCTTCTCTTCCTTCATCTTTCTTGCCAGGAAGTTTGCTTTATCCTATGTCTCGTCAAGCAGAATGATCTTTTCAAAGACCTTTCCACCCTCCTCCAAAAATCCATGAAACACTTTTGCCGCACACCTTTTTCACACGTTTAACAGATTTTAAAATCAAGACTTATGAGGAATTTAAAGCAGTACTAAAAAAGGCGGTGCCGAACACAATTGTTACAAACCAGGTGGCTTGGCGAGCCATGCTTGTGAAGCTGATTAGGGAAGCGGCCTCTCCATTAGTACGCCTGAGACCTTTATTTGACCTTTTTGATGAGCTGGTGAAGCCAACTCATCAGCAAATTGGAATGCAGGACAAGGTGCTGATTGGAAATCATCCTGGTTGTGCAATGGGTAAGTAAGACGTCAAAATGAAATAAATTATATAAAAACTCATCAAGTATAGCAGTAGGTTATTCTGTATTTGGCTTGGTTTGTAGTTGACATGCAAGAACCCATAGATAAAATGATTGAGCTCATCCACAAAGACCATTCACTGTTAGACTACATTGTATTCCAGGGCTACGCTCTCTTCACCTCCATATCCAAATATGTAGTCGATTTCCAATCCAAAAAGCCTTTTGTCGCGATAAATTCCGTACTGGATATCTTGATCGGAACGACTTGCGGTATTCACAAATACGGGATGACTGGGTAAACCAGCAATTGTGACCAGATTGGAGGATATCCAACGCTGGACATGCCCCTACCCAAATGGTTATGGAGACCCAAGACTCATAAAGCTTGTGAGCCGGTGAAGAACGTTGTCAAGTGGGTACCGAAAGGAAGCATGCCCACAGATATGGAAATGGAGGATGACGCAGCTGCTAAAAAGAAAACTGTAAGGAGGAAACGACTTACGCTCAAGGTGGATGCGAAGAATAGGAAACACAAAGGGATATAAATTGGGTTAATTAATTGTTGGAATGTGACCATTGGAATTAATAAAAGTCATTTGTGACTACAACTTCAAAGATTGCTCCTAGTTATCGCTAACCATCGCACATACTTAAGTTGGTACTTCAGGTAATTGCACTAATTACATGAGTCATTATTATGAGGGTAAATTATCGTTTGGGACTTACATGCTCATTATTTCGCTCACATTTCCATAAAGTACTTGAGTACCTACTTAAAACTAACAAGTTTGGCCATTTCTTGATTAGATTATTGAAGCGAAGGGTAATAAATAATGTTCTCACTTATTAGCACATTCTTAGCAAATCCACTTGAATAAGTTGTTTAATAGCAATGAAATGGCTCAACTCTCAAGGCTGTTAACCTCATAAACACTGAATTGTTTTTAGGAAATCACTCTCATGAGACCCTTGCTTGATTTTGATCGTCCCGTTTAATTCTTGGTGGAAATTGTGTATTAGTTTTAACTACAGATTCTTCAGGGCCCGGTCTTCTATAGGCAAGTAGATTATAAAAATGGCTCTAGGCAATAGGTTTTCAAAATCCCTTTACTTTTGTTTCTTATCAACCTGGATTTTAGAAATTGAAGCTGCTCAAGATGCATCGCTGCTCCACAGGTTTTGAGCTTGTCAAAGCCTCGCACGCTGTTTTTTAACTTTGAATTTGAAATTGAAACATCGGAGTATATCAACACATACTTGAATTCTCACCCATTAGTTGTGAATCCATCTTCTAAAATCACCCAGATTAAGAAATCAAGTGGTGGATACGACATACTTTTGACTTGGACAACAAACGAACAATTTAAAGCTTTAACAAACCATCTAGACTTTAAATACGTGGTTATCTTCACTTCAGAAAAGTTTAAAGTGCCAGACTACTCTCATTTTAGTGCACCCTCGATTTACTTGACTCAAAATGAAGTGGTCAACAGTCTGGAAATTCTCTGCATAATCTGCAGATCAATGAAAGCATTGCCAAATTTCCTGAATTTAGAAGATATTCAGAAGTTTTGGTTTGACACAAATATGGAGTTCGGAGGATATTCAAAAAGGGGTGAGATCATTACAAGCGAAATATTTTCGTACATAAAACGAGTAAAACATAAAAGGTGCTCTAAGCCCACGAATTTCAGGGCCAAAATTTTGAATACGCAGGGAACCCGAATATATTGCGTGATGACCATTTTCCAGGAAAACTTCAACCTGACTAAGGCCGGCTACTATACTAAACCCACCGCTGAGGAGCGTTGGGATTATAGGAACCTCTTGCCAACAACGGCAATCGAAGGTGATATCAAATACCAGCCTTACAACAAATCCTCATTATCAGCAAAGTCATCGTGGTTGTATGTTAGCGGAGCTGTTGATGATAGTCAAGAACTGGAGCTGGAATATAAAATAATGATCACAAAAACCGAATATTTCAATTTCCAAGCTTTGCTCCAGCCGCTCAACTTTCTTTCTTGGATTCTTACTCCCTTTTCAATCGGAATTGTACGAAGAATGAATAAGAAATAATATGAACGCAGTGGTGATCATTCCTCTTTAGGATCTCAGTAATGACATAGGATATGATTTATTGACATAGAACACGATGCATATGATTTCATTCATACACAATAATAATGAAAAGTAGAACATACATGGAATGTGCTTATTTAGAGCACGAGTCAAATAAATATGCCCGAGGTTCTTACTAAACCAAGGCTCCTAATAAACTTCTTCTTCTAACAGGAACTATCATTTTTATTTTGAAAACACAGCAGATTTCTGGAACTGAACTGTGGATATTTGCACAGATTGTCGAGCAGGACACTAGTTTACGTATTTCAGCTTCAAATGGTCGTGTCACTTTTAGTTTTGTAGTAGTATTTTGGCTTACATTCACATTTCTGCTAAGAAACGAATACACGAACAATTTGACTTCGTATCTGATGGCCGGTCCCAAAATAACTATTCCTCAATCTTTTCCTGAAATCCACGCTAAAAGTATTCCCGTACTTAACACATTTAGGAATGCTGTTAAACCAGAGTATATGCAGAATACTGTATTGTTTCCCCAAACGTTTGGAGAAAAAAACTATTCCTATTCTGAATTCGTTGAGACTCTGATTAAAGGGTCGGAAAACAGCAAGAGACAATTCCGAACGTACATTTCCACGGACGATCTTGAGACTATTCTGAGATCGTTTTACGGGGGTGAATTCGATTTTGCAGGACTTCTCCAAGAAAGAGTGGAGTGGCAAATGTCGGGGTTGCTCTTCCCCAAAACCTCCGCGATTGTTAACACTCGAGACACACTCGAAATATTGGCAGTCGCCCTCAAATATTTGACAAGGGGTCGCAGAAATTTCTACGTTGGAGTTAGGGATCAAACCCGTAGGATCTTGTCGCTAAACTTGGGAACTCAAAATGTTTGGTATTTTTCTCGCAAATTTTATGCTCCTTTCATGGCACGAGTTATCAGCTCCTTAATTTCATCAGGAATATATTCATTTTGGACAAGGGATGACAAGTTGTTGAGAAAATCAATTAGATTCCAACAATTTACTATATCATTGGTTCAAATTGCTCCTAAAGTTCGATTCAAAGCGGATTGTATAAAAGGTAAAGCTAAGGAGGTAAGTAAAGTGTTGGATTCTCTTCAGTTCAAATTTGTGGAGTCATCTTTGTTAGTTAACCAGCTGGCAATAGGGAATTCAGAAGACGCCTTTTCAAATCTAGAAAGGGATATAGATCGCTGGGAACCCATTTCGGTTGGGGCGTTTGTGGTTGTGGCCACAATTTCAATGTTTTTGCTAGCTCTAGCTTTTGGTGGGCTGTTGATTGAAACGGTGGACTTTAAGAGACTATGAAATGTTCATACTGCCAACCCTAACAACTGACTGCAGTCCAGTATCCTGATCTGTGTAACGGAGATATATAATTCAACCCATAATATTACACAATTGGCGTGTAATTTCATTATAACTCTAACCCATACTCGGTTTATTTAATGAAACTGTAAGCTAGCACCAAGCCCACAGCCTTCTTTCATTATAACTTCGTTGAATGATATCAGTTGTGTTACGTGGTCATATTTCGTCCGTCAGTCAGACTCTGTCAAGTTCCTAAAAGCCCCACACTATCATATCTATCCAAATTCAACCAGACAAAATGTTGGTTTCTATTTCCAGTAAAAAAGTTGCTCACGTCCAAAATGAAGTGAAACTATGCTAAACATTATCAAAGTTTCGTCTTTTCAGACACCACAGTTTCTAAGGTTCATTTCTTTTTGTAACTTCTGTATTAAGTTCTCATGTGATCATTAAAGTGTTGTATTCTACTCCATGCACTTCCTCGGGCTAAGGTTTCGTTGATAATGCAATGCTCTTGCCATTACCACACTAAACTTCGTAACAAGTATGCTCCTCTTGCAATTAGTTTGTCTTCATTTCGTTTGCTAACAAATAAGTATGTCACGATTATTAGGAATAAAGCCTCGGTCTTTCGCCACAGTAGTCTAGTTTTGTTCTCCTTCTTTTTCGACGTAAATCAATACTTTTTAAGTCATCTGATATTGCACTCTAGCTTAACTTAAATATGTATGATTATCTCTATCCAAGTCTGTTTTTACGATCACTATAAAGCGCCGCTTAACCACTTAAGCTACATCATTTCTTACCATTTCGTCTCATGTCTCAGACCTTGAGCCAAGTTGTTTTGTGTAACATCAGCTCGCGTTGAGAGCATCATTTCATGAGAGGAATCGAATCACCTTTGTTGTCAAGATAAAATGAGAGGCATTTGATATGATGGATGTCTATAGTTTGATTTCACTGCTAAACCACGAGTAAAACCAAAGAGCAGTTTCAGTTTGCTAAAAACAAACTATTTTTGTGAGCTACCATGCTTTTTTACGGATGGGTTGGATTCGCAACAGATTGTAGATTACAAAGTTTAGAAGCGTGTTTTAGTGCTATCTTAATGAGTTAAGTACATCGATTTGCACTCGTACTTTGCTCTTTCCAGTAGTTTCCAGGAATAGGAAACGAAATGGTAGCGAAATCTAAATGGAAAATATGATATAAAACTGTGCAATTCAACTCCGTTTCCGAGCATCCTTAATATAATATTCTCTCTAAATGCTTTACTCATTAATATTAATTGGATGTTAAGTAAAAGAGAAACATCGCATTACGATTCCAACTCCGGCTTTCTCAGCGGGATTCAAATTCAAACAAATTTGCAACTGAGGAAATTGGAAATGAATGAATGGAAAAGCAAAGAAAAACTGTACACTTGGCATAATAAACAGGTACCATGTGTGCACAAAATTTTGAGTCGAAACTGCATCTCTCTCCCTTGAGTCTTCATTTCTTGGTATTTATCTTACAATTCCTTTGCAATATCCATACCACCATTCATGCATGTTGTAATTTGCATTTCATTTCATATAACCACATTTTAATAAAAACGGTCGCATAATTAAAATTCTTGACGTCAGTTTCAGCATTATCGTCGTATAGGTTTGGCATAAGCATCCATTAACATCAAATATGAGAATTTACCAACTCACTCAAGAGCTTCAAGGTGAACATAGAGTGAAAGCGAGGAGAGGAGTAGGTTTGTAGATTGCCATTGTCAGTCAAGCCCTCTTTTGCATTTCATGCCGGGTATCAACCTCAAGGATAACAAGTACCCTTCCGTTATCCGTCCCTCTTTGGAGAAGTGACTAGCAGAATTATTATACAAATTACTTTGATCACCATCTACTCAAATTCAAGATATGGAAGGATTGCTGAAGAGCATTATAACATGCATTTAACCAGCGGAAACTCTCCGCTTTCTCGGTGACTGCTCTTGCTTGTTACAAACGGATGTTCTACACTTTCTTCCCCATCTCCTTGGTTAAGCTATGCTTGCATCATATTCCTATGTACCTTATATAAAAACGTATAGTATTGCCTCTGCAGCGCTGCGTTTCCCGCACCAACAGAATCCAATTCAGCAGCATCTAGTCTGATATAATAGTGGTAAGGGGAGAAAGCGAGCTTGTTAGTCAAGCCAAGCAACGTTTGCTGCTTTTACTCCGTGAAATAGCGAAGTTTCTTGTCAGAAATCCTCATTCGTGATACAACCTCGCGAGTTGAATCATATCAACCACCACCACCAACCTGCACTGATACAGATTTTACCAAAGTGAAATTTCATGCTTTTTGCTGTCTACATCATTATAAAATTATACTCAGAGTGGATTGTGGTGTTTATATTGATTCCATTTTTAACTGGCTGTGTAAAGTTACAAGTAGAGTGTGTGAAATTCACAAACGATTTACATAATCAGTGTTTATTTTATGGAAAACAGGTAGTTCATGAAGAAGTCTTTCCAATTTCAAACAAGTATGACGTGATTGTATATGTTTATCTGTATTAGTTTTATAACTAAGCAGTTTTGTCATGTGTGACGGATTTTAACATTATCTGTAACCGGAAATTCGTGAAAGGTAAGAAAACTAGTTGTTTTTAGAAAAATCACAATATTTTGTGTGGAATTTTTTTGGGGTGTTGTGAGACAAGTATATCAGCGCATCTAGTAAGTGATTGTGATTTAAGTACAAGCTTAAATCTCAATAATATGAGTAAATTCTACTCCTAACTCACTGAAAACTACGGTTTATTTAATGTAAGTTCGACTGTACCTCGTTCACTTTTCTCTGAATAATTTTAACTCTAACCTGAAATGACCTTTGAAAGTTTATTTACTGTTCTCCGCTCCCTTTACAATAATGTCGGGTAAAAATATATGTGTGATTATGCAACTCGGCATTCCAAATCCCCTTTTCCACCATTCAACTATCATCATTGGAATATACTTTGCAATTCAAATGTGAAGAACCGATTTGCAAAAGTAAATCCTAAACATGTGCAGCGAAAGATAGCATTGACACATTCACAAATAAACATTCCTTTCCGTCCGTTTTTGCTCACACATGAAGGGCGAGGAGAGGAATTTGCTATTTTCTCATTTCATTCTTGAACAAACAAGCTTCATTTATATTTTATGGCAAAACTAACACTAAACCAATAAATGTGAAGGTCTTGTTCTATTTTGTCAATTTTCGGGTTCGGCTCGCCATTATTTTCTTTTCTTTGAGGCTGTACCTTTCCTCGCCATCATATTTCTGATGGAAAATAGCAGAAGCTACTTTGGTGTGTGTTATATTCGAGAATGATGTTCAGCCGAATCGCATTGACTTAACATGATGTATAGTTTACACAAGACCAGAGCAGAAAATAACATTTCAGGAAATCACAGTAGAATAGATGAATAAATATAAATGTTGTCAAAGTTTAAAACAAGCTAGCCAGAATCCGAATCCTGTGAGTCCTCACTTTATGGCTGATTATTATTGTCAATCCATCTTCTATTTGCTGAAACACGTTTGTTCCGTATTGGGACACATTTCCCGGTGGAAGACACACAATACACTTGTTTTGTTTCTCATTCCAATGCATTCCAAAAAAGGAACAAATGTGTTACAACCTGAATTTACGTAATGGATATTCCTCCAAATCCTTGTTGACACAGAGCTAGAATTCCTTAGAAAATCATTTGAGGTCGTAATGTTGATGGATGCAAATACAATGAAGATACTGGAAACCTGCAGGTAGCTTTCGCATCGGTCTGGTATATTGACTCATGACTCATTCGTCTAAGAGAAGTCCCAAAAGGACAAGAAAAATCAAGGATAACGTTGAAGGCATCTTAGCTAAAACAAAACGTGACCGAATAAAAAAGCCTGCAGCAGATCTACGGATCAAATCTTTATTTTCCTAGATAAATGTTTTGCAAAACGTGGAAAATTATATTGTTAGCTTAGCAGTTTTATTGCTTGTTAAACAAGCGATCCAAGGTAAAAAAGGACATGACGTGTTGAATTATGCTCGCATTGAAGTGAACGTATTGGTAGCAAAGTAAAGTATGCTTTGGGCCAACGGAAATAGCCAAAAATGCTTACTAATGCCATAATTTAGCTACCTAACCTGTAACGAATGAGAAAAACGAGAGTCCAGCTCAAGGAGGAAGAAGGTTAGTTGTAAAAAATGCAATTTAACGGGTTAGAACGATCGGAAATGAAGAATCACATCTTGATGCCAAATGACTAAGGCTCAATTCACGGAAAACTTGAGCTAAAGGTGTAGAATATGGCTACGTGGGTGGTGCAATGACGTTAAGAATTGTTTTTCTTTCCACTTTTCCTCTATTTCATTCATTCATAGCATGTTCGTATCGTCAGTTATAGCTACGTTCAAGCCTACTGGAGCGGTGGTAATGGAAAGAGAAATGCTTCAGCATGCCCCCCAAACCTAACACTGGTCTGACTACTCTTTAAAAGTGGTGTCCTTTCAAGTCAGGTTCTCTCTTTGGAAAATCCACGGTTTTCTAGATACACATCAATTTCAAAGAATAGGCAACGAAGGAAATCCAAAAAAACGGTTCGTTTTCTTTTGTTTTATACTACTGGCTTTTGTCGTAATTTCCAGGGAATGAATTGGAACGTGCGTTTTATGTTAGTTTCAAAGAGAAAAACAGAATTTCAAACG
>JAQGAP010003192.1:0-13013 GCA_034697805.1 Orchesella bifasciata | reverse complement strand
TATTAGCACTGACGTCGGCACCATGCTCAATCAGGAGTCTTATTATTGATAAGGATTCCATACTTCCCCTGAAATATCTAACCGCACAATGTAACGGGGTGTAGCCACGCTTATCACCGGCATTCACATTCAACTTATAATTTTCCAAAAAGTATTTGAGTGGGTTGGAGCGTCCATACATCCGGCATTTATGTAGCACATTCTCTTTATCCCTGTCAACATGGTTCCAGTCAGCTCCTTGATGTTCTACCAAATTTTGAATGAACTCCGTGGACATTACCTTTTCTATCGCACGAAACAACACAGACCTTCCACGCTTGTCTACGTGGTTGAAATCAAAGCCGCTGGTTTGGTACAACTTTACGGTTTCCGGCAACATCTCCATCTTCTCCATGGCACAACAGAACGAGGGCTCGTCGTGGTCTGCTGGAGACTTGAGCCACTTGAATCCTGCCTCGAGAAGACGCTGCACAAAGTCGTGATAATCTTCTGGGGACTTGAGGCGTACTAAGGCTTTATGAAGCAATGTTTTTGTGCCCTTAAATGTATATTTGATGTCGTTCACATCGGCTCCGTTCTCAATGAGATATTCCATCAACTTTAAATGCACACCCTTTTGCAGAATTGGGGGTATCACTAGCGCACCATACTTCCCCCTTCGAGGACATTCATTACAAACCAACTCATCAACCCACTTTCAACTATGTTTAATTAGAAAGCCGATGATTTTTATTTTTTTGGTTATAACAGCTTCCGAGTTGTCCTTGGATTTGTACACGCAAAAGTGGATTAGATGTGTAAGATTTAGGAGGTTCGGTCCCCATTTCCCAACAAGAAATTTAACAAGTTCCCAGTTGCCCTGATGTATTGCGACATGCAACGGTGTAATTTTAACTTGCTGTACGTGAGCGCACACATTTTTCTGTAAGCTCTCAGCAAATTCAGGAAGGTGTATTCCAGTTTCTGGACAAACCAATTTCATCAACTCAACCGTGGACTGGTTTGCGATCACGAACAGCAAGTTTTTGACAGTAGCCATTTCTGAAATCTCGAGACTGGCATTCTGGCAGTTTTCCAACAAGCCTGGTATTACTGATGGCAAGTGGGAGAAGTTGTGAAAGGCTGACGCAGTCAAAATTTCCAGGTTTTCATTAGAGAGACTCAAACTTGTTATTTGTGGATAGGTGGGTTTGCTTGTAAATTTTGCAAAACTGTTGATAAAGTAGGAGACAACTGGGAAATAAAATTGGCATTTGTTTATGTAGAGTGGTTTATCAAACGGGGTGGGTATCCGTATGGGGTCTTCGCGTCTTCTGCCATGTATTTTATGCTGCCGATTGTCCTCAGCGGTGAGTTGCATTGCGCTACGTTCTGTCCCGCTCATTTCACGAGTGGCCAATATTTTTGACAGCTTGAAGTCATTTGCCCCATGTCCAATTATGTCCTGGTCAACAACAAACCAGGCAACAAAGAACTCAGCAAAGGTACGGTGCACAAACCGGAAATTGCTCGGCGGAACCCCCTCAATGAGTCCATAGCTGCAAAGTTGTTTGAGTGTAATGGATTCTTTGTTCAGAGCCACAAATTTATCCTTTTCATTGGGGAACAACTCTTGTAGAGCATAAAACATGTGGGCGCACTTGATTTGGTCGTAATTATTTTCTATGTTGGAGACAGAGAGCAGCATTCTTTTGAGAAATATGTCGTCTGTCAAAATTTTTTCAAACCTCATATAAATGTGTTTAAGGAACGACTCAAACAAAGTCATTGCCTGAAGCTTGCACGACTCATTTATCATGAGTTTGTTTCCTTTTTGTTTTGAAATCTCTTCGGCTTCTTGCGCGTAAGTTTCAGCAAGCATGTGGCACTGAAGTGGAATTCCCGCAAACCCCTCCTCAAAAGCATTTAATTTGGAAAACAAAGAGCCAACAAGACGCTCTGTAAAAACTTTTACACTTGGGCTGGATTTAATGCCCTTTGACTCCCAAACTGCTGTTAGAAAGTTTATCTGGTCGCCTTTAGCAAGTGGCTCAATTTTGTAACTAAAAACTTGTAAAGTGTTCTCAAGCTCTTGTTTCCATTGACGCCTTGTTGTTATAAACACTTGTGCGAACTTACAACCAGATATAACAACTTTAAGGATTTCTTTTGCTGTTTTTATTTGATGTGAAAGCACTTCGTCAAACCCATCCAATAAAAGGACACAAGGTGAAGTAGTTAACGTGTTTTTAACTAGTTTTTGACCGCACTTAAAAAGCGATGACTGCTCGGATATGAGCTCAACAACTGAACTGACACTAGTTTCACAATTTTCTAACGCTTCCACCAGTTCCTTCATAACAATAAAAGAGACGAGGATGTCTTTGGCGCTCCAAAATTCAGCAAGGCTGGTAAGAAGGCTCGTTTTCCCCATCCCAGGGGAATTAGCAATTAGAAACACTCTCGTTTTAGAAGCATAAATCCCACTTTCATCAAGACTGTGACTTTCATATGCAAACGCACGCAAGTTGCTGATATCTCCGGATGACCTGACCCATTTAACCCCTCCATTTTGATATTTTAACCAGTGCACAGGAGTAGTAGTTTCTTTGCAAATCTTTTCAAACTGTTGTCGTTTTCAAATAGGAAAAAACGCCCAACTTTCATACGAAACTTACTAGCCAACGAAGCTAGGTTTTTCTCACTAATCCCCTCGATGACAAATACTTCATTATCTGTTCCCCCGAAAACCTCTAGTTTCAATTTATTTGCACTTGTGTTTTTTCGTGGAATGTAAAATCGGGGTTTATTGGGAACATGTCTATTTACAAGTGTTAGGATTTTGTCCTTCGCCAATGGAACAAGTAGCTCTCCGTCCAGCTCCTTTATTTCAATAAATTTGCTAAGATTTTCAATCGTAACACATTCACCTTGAAACATGACCATCCTCTTCAGCATCGATTGTTGAAGCTCATTGGACAACTCATCCCAGGTCGTGCGGAACAAAATGTCGTTCATTTCCATGCAAACATTTTGCTCAGCTCTCACAATCATTTCCACAATCTCACTTTCCTCTACCTCGAGGATCCGCAAATTTCTTTTAATGTCGTTTATCATAATGTCATAGTCACCTGGCCGAACTTTTCTGCTTTGCTTGATTGGACTGTGAGACAAACTATTTCTGACGTTTTTAATACATCTAACTGCTTTATTTTTGTCGCTCTCCGAATCCGGATTCACAAACGTGCATGCAACCAGAAACAATGCAGATATATCCCAAAACTCTGTCCCCTTTTTGATTGTCTCAAGTTGACTTTTCGGAACTTTTGCCTGTTTTAGTAACTTGACAAGCTCACTGAGCTGCTCAGGAGTATCTTCCCAAGGCTCCCCGTTGAATTCATTCGGCAAATGAGCACGAACTCGTGTTAGTAACCATTCAGCTGCACAATCCTGCATCCTGCCAACTTTTCTGAAGTTACATTCCTCCTCCGACAACTGCGTTGGGGGCATTTTGAGAATTAGAGAACTTTCTAGGTTTATAATTGAGTTTGATTCACAGAAACAACATTTTTCTGATAAAATATTTGTACCATGCACTGTTTGTTATATTTTATGACTTTTTAAAAGATTTATTGTTTGTCCGCAAATAACCCTTTATTAATGGCTTAAAGGTTTTCCTCCAATTTTAATATTATTGGGAGCACAGATGCATTTTAATCAAATGCTACAGTTCACAGTCACACAAACTGTCGGCAAATTGTTTTTAAAAACTGCTAATTTTTACGGAAGAACGACTGAACAGCACTAACATTATCAAATTATGTTTATAATCCTGTTCAGGTGTCGAATTATATTCTTACAAGAAAATTTTGTATGTAGAATTGTACAGGCGGATTTAGTTCAATTTTTAGAATCAGAAATGAGCAAAAGAATACACAATTTCCCATTGAACTCGAGCCTTGAGTGAGATGTATCTATCGACAAGGACCAAACCGAACTGAGAAATAAAGTGCAACTGAAGTGTGTCTCCAAGTCTGACTTGCCTTTGTGAAAGTACCTTCCAAGGACCTATAAACCAATGATGAACCGTTGCAGTAGCAATAAAAGGTGGCATTTAGGGAGCACAACTATATTGCCGTACTATTCTTTCAAGCTGCTCGTTCTCAAATATGATAATACGCATGCACCCTTTTTCACAGAATTTGGATTTTTATAGACGACGGCGACATTAAGACGAGAAGGTAATAATGGGGTTAGGGACGGACAGGTGTATTTTGCTATTGAACGCATTCCTGACGGTTTTTGTCAGTCTAGTCGTCTTGTAAAATGCAGCCCTTCTCGATGCTGTAGGAATTAAGAAAAACTAAATATAATAAAATCCTGTTTTATTGAAAGACCCAGATAGACTAACTCAGATGTCGGCTGCTCCTCTGAAATTTCCTAACGTAGCCATTGACCTTTTTACTTCCACGTATTATTTTACATGGGGCAACTTGAGATTCAGGGATTCTCACTCTTTCCTTTCTTTATCACTCTTTTTCTCGTTTTCACTTGGTCGAGTAGAATGCTATGATTACGGTGGCTCACCTTGATTTCACAAAAGAATCGTTTTAGTCTGAAGATTTCAATTATGAAAACACAAGATAGACATAAAGGTTAATACTCTACAAAATATGGCTTTTTGTGAATGTGGTGTCAACGGAAGAACATGCGTCGTTCAATATCTACTAAGTAGCTCAGCAAGACGAGTTATGCAAGAATGCAGTTTGCTGCATGATGAAATTAGGAAGCTTCGCTCTAGATGAAATTATCAGGCTTGAACGAACCCACATGACAAAAAAAGTTTTCGACCCTGACCAGAAGACGCATGCATGCGTTTTTATTTGCAAAATTGTGTAATAAAACGAGTAGTCTTTGTGAAAGCCGTGCTGATTTCTTACCTGGAATAATAAATTAGGCGTATTCCCAAATGGATACACATTCATACAATACAGAATTCTACCTCTGTGAGTCGTGACCTTAAGTTGGATTACTAATTATCCTGAGAGTAATAATCTGGGCGAAATTTAAAGCCACGAACCTTTCAATATCTAACGTAAGTGACATAGCTTTGTAATATATCATACTTTTCGTAGCAAAAGCATCCAGCAAGAATATAAGTTTAATTGCACGAATGAAGAAATATCATGTAGCAATACGTAAAAAATATTTGCTCTCTGCTAAACAAACATGATGAAGGCCGATAAATCAGTAAATGATGGGCCGAGCTTTTGACCTTTGATGAGGACAACATTTAAAAAATACGCTTGGTCACAAAAATGTTTAGTCATTCAAATGACCACGATTATTTGTATGAAACCCAATCAGATAGTTGCAGCAAGAGCTACTGGCAACGACCTTTTTGGAAGAGGAAAATGTACTTGTCGTGAATCGCATGTTGGTAATGGCGAGAGTTCTGCAAAGTTATTAATCATCACAGTTCCTGTGTATACTGTTTTTTTATCATGCCGAGAAATTGATTGAGAAACGAATATGGTCTTGCTACATAGCTAATAACGAGTAAATGTCCATTATAATACCTTGAAAGAATATGCCATCGTGTCTTTGGCTTTAAACACTTCCGGTTTTTATGTCCCAGAATTTTCTGTACTTATCTTGAAGAAGACAAACGTTTTTCATCATGAGCAAAGTATCTTCTCTTCTATACCATCTCTGTGAGAAGCTACAAGCGTAAAGCCACAAAGGCATGCATAATTGTTCTTTTGCAGGCCTAGAACACAGTACGCACCACAAACTACCTTGCACAGCTCTCATCTGAAATCTTACTCCAGTTTAAAACACAAGGATACAACTCAGAACTCGTGGTGGTTTTATAACCGTCTTCCTTAAATTGCCTCACGAGGATTTTGAGCCATCACATATGAGTGTTTTTTCATTTGTTCATTCCACAGCCAAAACAATATCACTACGAAAATATCCTGCGTGTGGAAAAACAGGAGAATGACGGATATCAACAAACCGTTGGATTTTTTAATGCCAAAACTCATTCAAAATCAAAACCATGCACCATCCACGTCCTCCAATTTGAACGAAAATTCAGTGAATAGGTTTCATCAAATGGAGATTGAATATCTACGAAACCGAATTGCTGAGGTTGTTTCTGGGACAGAAAAAAGGAGAGAGAGAGCTCCAAGCTGTAGAAATTAAGTTGAAACATGCTGAAGGAGCAATCAATGGTTTAATGTATCGGGAAAAGAAATTAACAAAACGATTGGGGCATACTGAATCTCTTCTGAGAGCATAAAATCACAAACTTTCTGAGAGAGAGAGAAAGTTTTCATTAAGGATGGTTTCACTTCACAAAAGCCTGAAGGGATTCATGAGAGCCGTGCGAGAAATGGGAACTTAATTTAAGACAAAAAAAGGATTTAGGCAGAATTTAATTGAACTATGTAGAAATGGAGGTGGAGTACATCATCCGACGAGAAAACGAAGAAATAAGTTGCGCTGCAAATACAAGTGAGACAAATCTATGACAGAAGCTCTCCTTTCAAAAATCCTTTGAAGAGAAAGTGAACCGTATTTTCTGTGAATGATATTAAATTTGTCATATGTACTAAAAGTCGTTGCCAATCAAAAGGAAAGTTGATAATAAACTCTGCAGTACATTCGAATGAAATGCGTTTTCATTATAAAATAATCTGTTTAACACGTTCAAACAATGTTCCATCCTACATTCCGTTGTGATCATAAGATTCCGTTTTGCAGCATGACACGACGCCTTGCAATTTGATTTTGATGCCTTCAAACGAAACATTTAATTTAGTGCGCCATAAATTTTTTTTGCATTTCTGGGCATGAGTAAAATGTAAGACAGACTCGCACGCAACCCAAATATTTTGCATGACACTTGCCCATCATCACAGTGTACTTCTAACATACGAGAATTTGCCAGATGTCTTGACAAAGTCTTATTGCTTTCTTCATGGCTTTTTGAAGAAAATATAAAACAATTGCACTCCCATTTTCTTAGGTTTCCAGAAATGCATAACTTTCAATTGTTGTTGATGACTACAGTATGTCATGCATAATCAGCACTGTTACATCTCAGGCTCGAAATTCCTTAATAATATCAAACATCAACTCAATCATGTTTCAAAGTGTTTTAGGCATCACATTATTCTGTGTTTGATGCAATTTGGTACTGCCCAATCACTGCTTGATAAATGAATGGGAACGCCAAACCTATTTAGTACCTATTCACCTTTTCATGTTGGTTTGCTAACTTTGCTCATCTCTCAGCAGATTACTGCATGAATTATTTTACTTATGATACAGAATATTCTTAATGTCTCGTGATTCAATCTGAGCTCGACTCCAACCTGTTGAATAGGTGAGTCGAGACGTTTACTCAATTCCACCTAGCAGATAAGTTTGCTCAATACCTCACGGCTTTTAATGCATGACCGGTTCAATCACCAATTGTGCTAATTAGAAGCTAACTGTATATTATATTTTGGTTTTAAAAAATCATAAGGACATCAAGAAAACTTTGAATTTTTGTTGCGTTCTTGATATATCTTATCTATGGGGCGTTGATGGCTTACATGACAGTTATCGTTCCATTCATTCTTGACAGGAAACATGTTGGAGCGTAATATCTCATTTTAATTTTTGGTAAACCCTCTGCTCATTTGCTTGATGTAACTGGTTTGAAACCAACATCTTTGATGTCCTGCTTGTTTCAAACTATATTTCTAAATTTACGATTATTATGAGCTAATTTACGAGTAGATAGGAGTAATGAGAATTGATGGATTAATTATTGAAGTGGTCATTTGTGAAGAAACAAGATAATAAATGATAATATAAAAGTTGAAACGTAAAAAAGAATAAATCAATTAAATAACAATTTTATTTACGAATCAAGTTTTAGCTACAAACAATTTCTGTAGATAATTCCATAGTTGAATAGTAACATAACAGTTTGTTCTCAAAAAGTAGTGTAGGTATAATGCTTAACTATGTAATTAACTATTTATCTCTACTCTATAAATATTGATATTTTTTCAGAAAAAGATCAAAATACGAAAAAACGTTTTACAAAAGTTTCCCTGAAATAAAGTAAATTTATTATTAACAGCTTTTGATTTTTCAAACCCGATAAAAATTTTAAAACATAACTCTCCTTATAACTACTGTCACGAGGCAGTACAGATACAAGAGATATACTCGATAGTTAAAAAAATGCATAAAAATAATTGATTCTAGTGAAATATTAATGATGAAAGTAATAACAAGCTATACACAAGGAATCTCTAATTTCAAACAATGTCAGAATTCCGACGACTTTGCTTAATTGCAGCTGCAGCTAGCTCTAAGCCCTTCACTCCAGCCCCATACGCAGCCGTATAACTTGGTGGAATACCGTTAATTGTTACGTTTCTTCCAGGGAAATACCAACTCATCCTTTCTTTAATTATCCTAACGTTTCCATACTTCCCACCCATGATAATCCCATCAATCTTTTCTTTAGTAAGCTTAACTTGTCTGAGAGTGAAATCAATAAAATGAGTAAAATGTTCAACTTGTTTTTTAAAATCTTCTTCAGCTTGGTGTCGACACAAATAAACATTCAAAGACATTTTAAACGAAAGGCATCGGCCAACAATAAGATGTCGGTTAGGGAAAAAAATGTCACTTTCACACTCATCATAAAATCGCCTCCAACGAATTCTCGCTTCGATAGATCCATCATATTGAAATGTATTCTTGTCACGCTTTCCCTGCTCGCAACAATTCTTGATGCAAAAATTAACGACATCTTGAGTTTCATTATACGTCGCTGATACAATTCTAGTAAAATTTGATTGATGTCCCTGCAAAATGTAAATTTTCCAACTCAACTGATTAAATTCAAGGAACATAATCGTTTTGGTAACACTCCAAGGCCCATTCACGTATTGCAAGGTAAGTGCGGTGGAAATATCCTCATCCAAAAGAGTTACCTCTTGAAACCCTGCTGCATTGCCAGCTTCTAAAATCAGATTTCTTTGGTCCTCAGTAAAATCATAAGGAATGGTAATCACACAGCGTGTTGTATCGTTGTAAAAACTTTTCCGAGTAGCATTTTTAACCCTTTGAAATAACTTTGCAAGAACTGATTCAACGGGATGATGAATTCCGGTATTTGGGGAGAACACAGTAGGTCCACCATGAGTTCCTTGCTGAATGTTAAAAGTCCAGAACAATTTATCACTACTTGTATTGAAAGAGTTCCAAGCGCGAACTATCTCCTTCAGGTCGTAAAATATAGGCAACGGGTTTTCGGATTGTGAAACGGCATATGGTAGGTTATCTTGATTGTCATCATATTCTTCAAGACCAACATAGCTTCTAAATTTAGCAGATTGTTGTAGTTGTCCGTTCGCATATACAATGGAGGTTATGAAGCGTTCACCCAAGTCAATTCCAATGAAAACATGATCTTGAAGTGTTTTGTTGTATTTTGCATTTAAATCTGCGCGAAGTTCAGAAAATACTTTTGGGGAAGGTGGCACAAATTTATAAACTTTTTCAAGTGTTAATTCAGTAACATGTTTATGAAATTCTGGACTAACTTCAGGCGGATCTCTCCCTTTATAATTTGTAACCGCTGCTTGAAATTCTTCGTCATATAGTTTCTTAGTTTGTTCCGTGGTTTCATTTCCAAGAATCGAATACTCACTAGCCACTCTTCTGAACGTCTGCTCATTATTGAGGGTTACAAACGATTGGTCTATTTTGTCAGAAAGTTGATTTCTATAGGTTGAAACAGTTTCCGCATCTACTTCTATAAATGGCTTTTCAGTGTCATCATAAGTTTTCAGACAGTGATTTTTAGTGGCGTTGTGTAACTCGAGCATGGGATTCGTCTCAAGAAAAAGGCTGCGAGAGATGTTTTGATTCATTTTATCCAGGTATTCTTGCTGTAAATTGTTAACCAGTTGAGTCAAATGCAATGCTGATACATGGTCCTGAAATTGTCTCAAATCGGTTTTGGAGACCTTGTCGTTGTGGATGATGTAAATAGATGTTGAAAGCAAGGTGGCGAAAATAACGGTAAAGATTGCAACGATAATAATTATCGTACGCAAGGATATTGTCACCCTTGATGTGTTGATTCGAGATTGGATTTCTTGGGGACTTTTCCCTATTGTTTTTAGTTCAATGGAGTCGCACATAATTGCAGTGTATCTCACTTGCAATTTATAACTTTTTTTACAATTTACACATTAGATCTCCAAGACAGTAGTTGAGAAGTCCTGCAATAACAAAACAAGAACAAATATATTTTATTAAATTTAAAGAATTCGTAAGGAACATGGATTGTTTTAATTGAATACATTGTTGACTTACACAAGTGATGAAAGCGAAAGCAAAGCGACTCCCTTTCTGTGGAAGACTGATGGTTGTATTCTTTGATAAATGGTTATATGTACTAATCGTAAGTCACTGTGAGGAGATTGGGGATATTAAATTGCTTCAAAATCAATCTACAACACAAACAGACAAGGGAACATAAAATTTGTATTTTTCACACCGAACCTGTTATGATACGATTTTTAAAATTAATATTGATCGCACATACAGAATTGGTATTTAATTACGGAAAAATTCATGCTACGTTCTACTTTGTATAATATCATTCGTTTTATTATGCTTTCGTTTAATGTGTTAAAGGGGATGAATTATAATACCAGTCTTCATGTCCATATAGACTCGTTATCCATTCTAACATTGACACTGAAAATTGAAACGGTGCTGTTTGTGTTTTTAACGCTTGGTTGGTTCATCTAGACCTTTACATTTCAGAATCGGAAGTTATATTTTAACTGACAATACTTCCTAGACAAATTTGTTGTTCCAACTGTCCATTCACTTTCTACTATAGAACACAAGTTACCACTATCACTGGCAGTGCACAAGTCCATCATTAAAAGACGGTGAAAGTTAACTGACTGTCATTACGAGTAAAAGAATCAGGAAAATGTTTCACTTTCACTTATTATACTCCAAATGTGTCATGCTTTTATGTTCCCTTCTGGTCCAAATTACATTTTCATTTGATGCAGATATTCGTCATACTGTTATATTCCGGTCGAAACGCTCTTGTTATTTTCCCTTCATTTGTCGGCATAGCTGAAATGGCAATGATTGAAATAGGTTTTGTTGGAATTTGACTGCCTGCTAGCCACTGGCAAAGATTAATTTTGCTGAAAATGTTTCAGCACTGTTGTCTTTATTCATTTACTTTCACTTCAAAGCTTAATTGTATCTTAAAGCTGACCATATTTAGTCAATTTAAAAAAAAATTGCAAATATTTTTTGTCAAACGAAAAGCAATACACAAGAAAATAACAAGGAGTGCCAGCTACCACTCAAGCAAGTCATGACTCAAACCTTTTTCTCTTCTCCTTGTCGTTTTCGCAATTAAAAAACGTTTGAGCATATCATGTACTTCAAAGTGTATCAAAAAGCATGAACAGGAGGTGAGTGTGCTCGATGTATAATATTCTCTGGCTCTTTCTTCCCTTACTTAAACATCCATCGCGAAATCTTCACTAATTTTCCTATTCTACATTGCATATTCCACCCCCAAGTAAAAATGTACGTAGTTGGAACAAACCCCTCGTTTAGTGCAACAAACAGCCAGTCTTGGCTTTCAGAATATGGTAGTCCACTTTTTATATGGTAAACATGCATTGACTCTTACATTCGTCTGCAACATATGATGCGATCGAGAGAGAATTATGCGACTGAAAGGGAGTAGTGTACTTTTAGTTGACGTAGAAAAATCCAGAAACAAAGTATCAGCAGCATCTTTTGTCCAATGTGATGTGGTCTGTACTCATTTTGCTTGAGAGATGTATGCACACGAAATGTACTTCAAAAACGTTTCCGCTATAGGAATGAACCCATGAGTTTGAGCTCTGTGACGTGTGATGTCTAATAGTGAATGAAATATTTGTATTTGTGACATGCTATAAGTTTCGGTTTTGCTTGAATGTTTTTTTGTGAACTACGTTCAAAATAAAAATGACTGCATGCATGCGCATAATGAGTTGTAAATATAAACCTTTTATAAACACGGCACTCAGAAATCAGCATGTTTGCATAAATGTAAGTGCCCCATATAAATGCACTTGACTGCATCAAATAATTCCAAGTAAGCTTAAAAAACTGCTGCAAAATCTGAACTATAGAAGAACCTGTAAAAAAATGAATCGGTTTGTCCCGTACTTTTGTAGTAAAAGTTCGTCGAGGTGACGCTGAGGTACACATTGACAAAATATAAGTACGCATCACAAACTACTTTACAAATTGATAGATGTCATAAATAAAATTGCGTGCTGGTCAAATACTACGTAAAAGTGAACACTTATACGCTTATTAAAATTATCTTAGCACTGAAAAAATTTCGCACCAGCCAAGAGCATATTGATGATGAAACTCAGTTGTTATTATACTACTCATGAATATTAAATTGCTAATCTCCATAATTTACCTTCAAAAACTGTTTTTACTCCACAATATTGTGTGCATCTTCATGCAGCTATCAAGAAAGCTATGAAAGTTTATGATTTTGAGGCATACAAAATTATGGTTTGAGTTTTTTTTATTTCAACAACATTTTTATTTTTAACCTTTGGTGGAACATACCTTGAATTAATGAACCAAAATGTTTTATTTCAGTGAACTACTACTAAGGAATTACAAATTAGAATTTTACAATTTTACACAACGGTTCCGTTCAAGCGAATTCGTTTAATTGCTGCTGCAGTCAGCTCTATACCCTTTACTGCCGCACCAAACGCAACCGTATTACAGGGTGGAACACCGTTAGTAGTTAAGTTTCTTCCATTGAAATAGCGACTAATAGTTTCTTTAACCATCCCAAGATCACCTCATCAATCTTTTCCTTGTTGAGGTCCACATGTCGTTGTCTGAGAGTGGCATCAATAAAATGAGTAAAATGTCCAACTTGTTTCTGA
>JAQGAP010003191.1:0-13013 GCA_034697805.1 Orchesella bifasciata | reverse complement strand
TTTTCATGTTTTGAAGACCAGACATACTCCGCCATCAATGATTTCATTAACTGCCACTTGTTTTGCCCGTTATGTAATCAAGGCTATGGTCGATGTGAAATGGCAGGGGATATGAGGATGTGTATTTGTGATTGCGACTTTAGCGAGTTGAGCTCGTTCCTGGTGAATTTTAAATGTTTTTCAATTATGTAGCATGAGACTAATGCAGTGTACTAATCCTTCATTTAAAAAATAATTTTGCAGAACTTTGAATGCCCTTGGATTCACAAGTGGTGTTCAAGAGTGGCTGAGTCAACGGAACAAGCGCTGAAGCTAACAAGGTGTCAAACTGAATGCCAAGAGCTGGGATTTGTGGATGGTGCCTTGTGTGGTGCAGATATGGAAGATCCTCCAATTCTACGATCTACGTGTACTTGCCTTTGTTAACTATTTTGAAATATTTGTTTAATTTATACTCTTTTCTTTAATTAAATGACGCCGTACATTTTACTAATACCAGTTAGATATGATTTTTTGCTGATTCTATCGTGCTACCACCGTTCGCGATTGAGCTACAACAGAGTATTTTATTTTAGGTAGGTCAGTACACAACATGAATTCCACATTCTGCACTCATATTTATGTCCAAATTGATAGACAGCATGACATCAATTACTTAACCAATTTAGTAAGCAGTAAATGTAGGTATTGGGTAATGATTCTATTCCTTTACTTCACATTCGCACCCGAAACCATCCATTCACACAGATGCAGTTATTATCGCTCCTTTACGCGGTGCGGTGCGCGTTTATTTTAGCTCACTATATACATTCTCTCGAATAGATTCATGAGTGATGATGACAGGAGGATGATTAGTGAGATGCTGTAAAATTGACAATTTTCAATTTGTTCCGAATTTGGCAACTGTCTCCTGATGATGATGATAGTGATAACTGATGCTGATAACTTTTCACTTACGTTAGTAGGCCAGTCTGTACCCAAATATCATTCACATCTACACGTACCTATGCTGCGGGTTAAGTACTTTGTGTACTCACAAGTTCCTGTACCTTTTTGAAAAACTAACAATAGAATATATGCAATCTATCTCCACTCACACGGTGTTAGCGAGTGCGAAGCTCATCCATCTTGAAGTGAAACTTTCTTAGAAATTACTGAACCGCCTCAGTCTCAATTTGCAAATGGATTGAAACATTGTACAATAAAGAGAAATTAGCAACGGTCTAAACAATGGAAAATTGAAAGTCTACTTGGAATTTGATACATTGCACAAAAATGCCAATCATATCGTTACAGGTTTGGGTCTGGGTGGTGGTATGGTAGGGCGGCTGTGTTGTATGGTATTTATGTAAGTAATGTTCATCAAATCAGGAAGATTATCGAATACTACTGTAAAATCAATAATGAAAGCATTTTCAGCTTTTTGCAGTGTAACGTTTTCTTTCTACGAGACAATTAAAATCGAGCCTGGCTCAGTTCACTTGGCTGATTTTTAAGTGCTAACGAGATTTTAGTTGAAGACTCGAGGCATAAAGTTTTCTGTCAACGGACGTGTTGCATGCTGTTGCATCGAAAGTTATAAAATATTATGATTCTATGCTCATTTTGCAATTCGATATGATTCAGGGAACTACTAATTTAACGGGAGTAAATTGTAAACGAATGCCTCTTTTTGTGTAAATTAAAACTCATCCTAAAGATTTATAGAACAGGAAAAAATTCAATAGTAAGTAGATATACCAGACGCCGTCCATCTTAGTTTTCGAGGTGAATGCATGGCATGATATTATGTTTGTTTATTGGAACAATTTGAACTTCCAAATCTTCATAAATTTGCTTTTGTTCAAAAGCAGCACTTCTTCAATAGCAAAATCCTTCACACTTTCCGTTTCCAAATTTCATAATATAAGAACAAGCTTTGAATGGTACAAAGTATACTTATGTTTGCAACATATCAATCAACCACAACGACTAAATTAAATTTAAGCTGAAAAATTCCAAATTAAAAACGTGACATCATGCTATTTACAACAATCCTCACTTTCATTTAATACTTATTACATCATCATCAACTTTGAAGATCTATTGTTTTAATCCTTGTGTTTACGCTGTATTTTTAATTTAGCTAGATTGAATGTTGACTGCAACATAATATAATGTTGGACATAAAAAGTAGTGAAACTAACAACAATTCAATTTATGAGGAAGAGTTTTTATCAAAAGTTTCTCTTAAAAATCGAAACAAAAACGTAAAGATACTTTAAGTTAATGGATGGGAGGCTCTTTGTATTATATCCCTGTAATCTGTACTACCGACTACATTTGGCGACTGGGCTCACGATTAGCTCACAATAAGTTCCTAAGAAGTTGGTTCGGTAGTCCTAAATCAATTTGCAATTAAAGACTCATGCACAAACTAAAGCGTATCCCACAGCTATTTGCCAGTATCTACTCAAACGTGAAGAATGATTGACTTGACAGAAAATTCGAATACAATGCATCCATCAAAAAAGACGCCGCCACATGTCACAATATGTATTCAGCAGCACGTGTGAAACCACAAAAATAAGGAACTGCACTTTTGACTTTTTGAAAAAATTCACACATCCTACATTTTTTGGATGTTGGAAATTAAAAATCTCATGGATAGCCAAAAGTCTGTTTGTGGTTAAATTAAACAACTGATGATGAGTTATGTAACAAGTTCCTAGTAATAAATAGCATCTTTCTTACATCCATTTCAGAATTCAGAAGATACTTTCTGTGTAGAAGATTTGTTTGAAAAGTATTAAGTGCATTAACGTGTCTGATGATTGTAAACTGAAAATTTTGTCTCGGTAGCATTTATACCTGTTTAATAAACCATCAGCGTACCTAATTCACCAACGTCTTGTGCATCTGCATCTTATCACGAAAAACAGCAAAATGCACGTTATACACACATGTTCCTCATGCACTTCGCATCATTATCTCACCACGTCCATGTGATACTAATATGTACCTTTTTAGGATTATTCGAAAATTCAGAAATTATCTAAAGTGCACACAAACTGTGTGTAACAGTCTTGACGTGATTTCTGATGCAGAAACCTCCATAAAAAACTGCAGTAGTACCTGATGTGACGATCATGATGAGCACAAGTACCCCATTCATTGCTGATGTTGCTACCGCTGCAAGCAAAAGTAAGCGAGTTCTTCGTTCGAATCCCAAATTACGCTGAAAGAGGAGAGGAGACACCATCATCACCAACAAAACAGTGAAGCCATGCCATGCCAGGCAGGAGTTTAACGTACTTCCCGTTCTGTTCAAACTCTCTGTCAATCGCTCTAGGTTTTCCAAATTTCACTTTCTCATGGTCAATTTTCTTGTCAGACAGAAATAGCCCTTGCATGACGGAAGGTACAGTTTTCAATAAAACGCACACCATCCATCCATCTCTCAACTTTAGTTAATCAGTTTGTACTGCTGACTTTAAAAAAATAAAGCTTGAAACAACCACCGCTCTCCTCTCCCAATCAAAATTGGTGCAACTCTGTTGGTGACCATGAAGAAATTTAATGAGCCAATTTAATCACCACACTTTTTCGTTGGAAAAGTTTTCTCTTTGATGGTTGGGCGGTGGGAGGAAAACATTATGGTATAATCATTCTCACTGGAATCAATTTGTTCACAACAGGTGACAGGAACATTTTTTAAAAAATGTGTAGCATTGAAATTTAAAATGTAATGCATCTCATCTTTTGTAAAGGTCAATGGCAATGATAAATGACAACAGATTTAGCCGTCAATGACCGACATTCTGAGATCGCTCGCGAGTAATAACATTTATTTATTTATGTGCTACTCACTTCGGTTAGTTAGTAATTCGATAACGATACAACTTGCAGAAGCTGCCATGAAATGTATTCAACAATACCAATATAAATCACAAACTTCAAAATGTGGACTTTGTTGTTCACTGCAATTTTTTAAAGAAAACAATTACTGTCAATCAGGCTATATTTTTTTATCTTCCGCAGGCGCTACATAAAGGAGATTTTTTATAACTCAGCTACATTTATTTAAGGCTCAATAACACAATAATAGCATGTAAAGATCCTCTCACACAGTATAAAAGGATGGGGACGTACCCAAAATTAGTTTTAGTCTTGTTTAAATTCTGCATTGGCCACACACTCTTGGGACTTGCGACGTCATCCACTTGATACTGTTCAATGCACCTGTAGTTTAACTATACCATCATCTCCTTTTATTCAAAGTAGTAAAGTGGTCAGGATTTTGGTGATAATAATGAAATGACGCATTGACTCGCATTTTTACTTGCCGAGTTTGGTGTCGTCTTTCTCTGCACTTCCACTAGGAACATGTGCTCACGCCAAACAAAAAGAAAATGGCTCATCAAAATGCAAACATTTAAAATCTTGCTTTGAGTGCGTCAAGTTGTAATGTGAGATTCGGGCTTTGACGTTACCTTTTCCTTGAGAATTGCGAACATAAACATTTTTTGAATAGAATGTGAATGTTTTAGCACTTTACGAAAAATAGCTATTTAAAGGGAATGTGCCACGACAGACGGTCAAGGGATGTCTGCTCTCCTGCCTACTTTTATTATCAGGAAATCACGACATTAAAAATGATAACGGATTAAGGGAATGTGCGTCACAATTTTTTATTATGTGAAAAAAGTACCTAGTTGGTTTTTGTGCTGTGATGTTTATGTAGGCATCAAGTGAAGTAGGATAATATTTTACAAACAAATGAGAAACTTGGAGTTGGTGATTTTGACTATGTAAATAATTTACTCATGAAAAGTTGGTCGTTCTTGCCATCATGGTTGTTTCACAGTTTTCTGCGAAAAGAGCAGTTTCTTTTTGGCAAGAAGGTTGTGATTTGACAATTATACAAAGTTGAAGCTGTGTCAGTTTCCCCGTTCAATTAATTAGGTGTCACCGCGTTGTATTAAGTACCTAATTCATAATGAGTAACGTTAATCCATTTGGAGGTTCCACAATCTTGGTAATATGCGTTTTTTTACTTTTAATTTTTATTAATTTGAAGAAAAAGTTCTGAAGTGAATTTGTTTTCATCGTTAGATTCTAGTCATTTTAACCATACTTGCGTTCGTGGAATTAAGCCAAAGCTGCCATCGTAGAGTAGGTAATATTGTCATGATTTTGGGGGAGATTAAGACTCTTTGTCGTGATCAAGCGATCGTCAATTTCTTCCTGTTATGAAATTAAGGTGGCTCAAAACGTGAGGGTTGAGCATAGTGTTAATTACATGTAACGTTATTTTTAATTAACGAATTTCAGAATATCATCATTATTACAAGAAGCGTCCTCATAAAGGTACGAACTTTAATGTTTGCTATGAGCGCATATGATTGCATATATTATGATTTATGGGTTATGTTGAAACGGAAAACTAACTGTGAAAGTTTGAAATAAGGTGGACATGGAGGTCATCATGGGGGAGGGTATGGGCACATGGGAGGTGGAGGACATTCCAAGGGATATGGAGGGCACCATGGACACTCCAAGGGCCATGGAGGACATGGGGGACACTCCAAGGGCTATGGAGGGCATGATGAAGGTTATGGACATTCGAAGGGGTATGGAAACATGGGAGGAGGTCATGAGGGTCAGTTATAATCTTAAGGCCATGATATGAGTTGATTTTGTACATGAAAAAATAGTAACAAGATAAAATTTGTACTATTTTAGGAGGAGGATATGGTCACATGATGAAAGGGTATGGTCAAGGTGATCAGTATGGACATGGGGGAGGGGGAGGACATCATAAAGGGGGACATGGGGAAGGATATCATGGAGGGGGACATGCGGGAGGACATCATAAAGGGGGACATGGGGAAGGATATCATGGAGGGGGAGGACATCAGAGTCACGGATATGGTATTTCACATTTCACAAAATGGCATCATAATCAAAAAATCAAATTTCAAAATCAACCTTACTAAATTTATTTGTACAGGAGGTCACGGAGAAGGTCATCACCACGGAGGTAATCCATTACAAATAGCTGTGCTAAATCTGAATCAAATGAAGTCTGCCGAAGTGATGAAATTAAAAATGCCTACCATTATATACTTATTAGATGGGGACGAATATGAACATGACACCGGAGGACATGGTTAGCTGCAACTACTGACAGTACTACTGCTTGTTTATAGCTTTTTAAATAGCCTCAGTACGTAGTTGTAATGCAATGGTTTAGAAAATTGCTAAATTTGGTATTCAATATAAAAACTAATCCTGTAGAATTGAAGTGGTTAGTCATGACATAATTACATAGGTCCTGTTCATTTGTAGCTGTTCTCTAATCGCAATAACGCATGACAATGTTTAAACCGATTTGGACAAATAGACAAAACTTGTACAGAGAGGAAACTTGTTGGAAATAAGATTCAATAATTCCAATTCCCATGTAAAAACTAAAAAACTACAATGTATAGGTCACGGAGGTCACAAAGGAAAAAAAGGGCACAAATACAAGTACCAAAGTTATGAATCAATGCACTACAATGATAAAGATGGCCGAGAAACTCATAACAGTCCGCATTATATGAAGCAAGGTAAGTTTTTTTTGTATAATATGCAACGAAATGATAATGAAAGTGAATCCGATTCTTCAGTTCAGTGTGACAAACTGAATATGTTTCGCGTCTCTTTTGTTTTTGCAAAAATGGTCAATTATTGTAAAACTTACGTAGGTATGTGTTAAGCTATTGGTTTTGCATTGTAACCAATCGGCCAGTGCTGCTAACTGCGCATTTGTTCATGCTTCAAAGATCAAACTGTTCATCGCATTGTTAATCCCTGTAATTGTGATACAACAGTAGATGTCTCATCTTATTAAACAAGCATACAAGACAGGTGCACAAGTACACATGTCATGCCTTACACTGTATCATCATACATTACGTCCACGTCATCAATCAGTCAAAAGAAAAAGCAGTAACTGAAGCAGTAAATGACTAGTGATTCGACACACAATGGATGGTAGAGCGGTTCTTAAATATGAACCTATGTGAATGGCAAAGAAGGGATTGATTTATTAGCTAATGTATCACACTTACTTGCAAACTGGCACAGTAATAATAGTTTCATAAAATAGAATGTTCACTGCTGTCAAATGCTTATGACTTGCACCTGCACATTTTGTAGCTAACGAGGAAAAAGGAAAGCATGAGCAAACTGCACTTTTATTATTTGCTGCGCTTTAAAAATTACCTTCATTTAATTTCTTTTTAGGGTACGGATACAGTGGTCCTTATCCGAACACTGAGTATTCAGCCCCTGTTGTAGCATCTGTACATCCTCCTGATGATGAAGTTGCAAGTGGGGCGAATATAAACTCTTTTGATGTGATCACACCCCACTTGGACGCTGCAGACACTGCGAATCTTATCAGAAACTCGTTTGATTCCAAAGAAAATGATATTCTATCTCCGAGCCACAACTTTGGGATGGTGACTGGTAGCAGCTCTCTTAGCACCGGAAGAGGTACAGGTACCACTGGAATGAGCAACTTGCACGGAAGACCTTCCGGTTCAGGCATGATTCCAACTCCGACTATGCAGCTCTCTTCTGGAAGTTCTCAGGAAGGTGTTAGTGGTGGCATTCGAGAATCTAAAGTTGATCCTTCCCTTGGAAATTTTGATTTGAATCTGAGCTACAACTCTGACCTTCCAGACCCATTTCAAAGGGAATTTTCAGAGGTGAAAAATGGATCCCCTGGAATTGTACAAAGAAAGCGTAAAAGGATCAGTAGCAAATATCGAAACAGACCATCAACCTCCTCTTCCTCTACGATGGACTCTGGTGAAAGTCAGCAGTATCAATCTCAAGTAACGTTTCCACAATCGGATCCTATGAACGATGCAACTGAATCTAAGAAGTCTCCAGAAATGATTGATTTCATGAACTTTTAGTAGCTAGAGCCATGATAATAAAAATGCACGAGCCAAGTTAGCTTATATTTAAGAGATTTTTTTATTCTGTTAAATAATTTCTATATAATCACACGGGACGGGCTTAATCTTTTTTTGTCCCTTTTTAATAAATATCAACGGTATAAAAGCACAATCAAAATAACATACATTCATACTCATTCGCAGGTACATACGACAGGGCAGGCAGAGGCAGATCATAAGACAGTGTGAACGTCATTTCACACTCGGATGCGCGACGACGAATATATTACAAAAAAAGTATCACAAGCTCATTCTTAAGTTCTCACCGGCTACAACTAACTAGCTGCTTATTCACTAGATACATAAAATTTATGCAAATGCATAATTTGTAGATCACGTTACTTTGCAATGGTTTTTATAGAAAAATATGAACAACAGTCAACGTCAAATCAACTGATGCTGACTCAGGAACCACATAATTCTTTTTTCTAGCCTAATGAGAAACTTAAGCAGATTCTGTCAGACACTTGGTAGCATCAACGTCCGCATCCTCTTCGATATAACCCGCCTCCACATCGACATCGACATCCGAGCTAATTGTAGACCCTGTGTCAGCAGACGTTTTTCGGCTGGCGACTGAACTACTGACGACTGAATTACTAAAATATTCTCGAATCTCCCTAATTGATTTTCCTTTAGTTTCAGGTACGAATATGGCCACGAAAATCATGCCCAAAAATGCAAAACCAGCATACATCCTAAAAGAAAGAATTTTCAAAACTTAGATTCAATCATGTTCAATGCAGGTGCTAACATGTGAAAAATTTTCCAAAATAAATTAAAAACTTACCAAAATATTCCATAGATGTTGATTTCATGGCGAAGTAGTGGGAACGATTTTGTTACCAAAAATACGCAGAACCAACTGTAGGCGATTCCCAAGGGGTTCATGATGTGACGAATTTCTTCCGGCAGTATCTCTATAAAATTTTAAAATTTCAAAATTAGTTTTAATTGTAATTTTATTTAAATTAAATTAATTGTTTATTAAATTAAAATTATATTTACCTGATACGATGAGCCAGGTAATTGGACCAAGACCTATTGCAAAGCCAAAGGTATACATGATAAGGGCTGCGAGAGGCACCCAAGACAAGAATGGATAGGCAGTTCCACAGTAAAAGTAGATTCCCAAAATTGAACCAGCAATGGAAATCATAAAGGTTGAGATGAGAAGTAGGATCCTACGTCCAGCACGCTCCACGATTAAGGTTGATGTAAAAGAAGCGATTAGTTGGGTTGTGGCAAGGATTATGGATGGAATGTGGGGGTTGAGAGAGGATGACTCTCCGGCGGATTGTTGGAAAATTGATAAGGCGTAGAATGTTACTCCATTGATTCCTAATGAGAATAACAAAAAGAAGATAAGTTTCAATCATTCTATTTATAAATCTACAAATATTTTCCACGTAAACCGCAATGAACGTACCAGTTAATTGTTGAAAAGATAAAACTCCAAGTGCAACCGCCGACGCTTTGATCATTCCAGTGTTCAAGCGTTGTTTGCGCACACCAACCATTTGGGATTCTTTACGTTGCTGGGCAAGGTCCCACGTATCACGGACGTCGCGCAGTCTGGCAGAGGCGGCATGTGAGCCAATCAGTTTCTCCAGGACTTCATAGGCATCATCACATCTGTCTTTTGACACCAGCCAAGAGGGAGTGTCAGGGGCCAACAGCAATAAAAGAATGCTTGGACCAGCAATAGTGCAGCAGGCCAGCGCGAGGATTCTCCAGCTCAGAAAACTTCCGAGTACGTATGAGATTAGGATGCCGAGAATCATCAGAAACTGAATAAAAGGAAGTAATAAAAAAATTAGTAACGAATTGCACAAATTTAGTAGCTAGAGCAGAAGCAATAAGACTGGAAGCAAAATTGTAATTTATGACGATGTAATAAATGGCATGATGAGTGATTTTCTGTGCAATCGCTCATCGCAATCTCGTTTCCACATAGGGAAAGAATCTAATCTTGAAAGCTTCATTCCTTTCTGATAACCTTTGGTTTGCATAGATGCATCTGCTAAGTCACAAGCTTTTTTTAGCAGGTAGCTGTCAGTTTATATTGAATCAGCGATGAATAAGTGCATTGATGGTCATTCCGTGCTACTGCATCTAATGAATCGCTCAATTATTCAGCGCTGCAATAAATTTCGCAACCTTTTTTATTAACGTTACGCTAAATTTGCTAGATAGTACTAAAAAACGGTGATTTCTGACGTAAGGCTTCCAAAGAAGAATGCGAGAATTCTTGGAACTGATGTAGGTTACGTACGTTCTTTACTATTACGCTAATCCATATGCTACTTTTAAAGAAGATAAAATCTAAGATTAACCATGTGAGGAATGTAATACGTAACGTGTTGCATAACTGGCTATCTTAATAGGATAAAAGACACAAAGCGCTATTCTCGTTCGACTCGTTAGCTGGATCATTTATAAGTTATGAATTTTTCATGAGATTAGCAGATATAGTTATAAGAAGCTTATTTAAGCAAAGATTAAGTTATAAGCTTTGTATATATTTACCTGAGGAAGGATGCCCAGCTTGCCGCGGAGCTCCACAGAGGCGATATCCACAACAAACAGTGAACTACATGGGATTATCACGCCTGTGCCTAATCCTCCTATAATAATAGCAGATTCAGTAAGGAAGAATTTTATTTTAGTTCAAGTTCATGACTTGCTTAAAAGGATAATGCTCTAGTCCAGATTAGAATAGTTTCCTTACCAAGAAATCTACCGACAAAGATCATGATGATATCGTCAGCAAATCCGATAAAACTCCAGGAACACAAAATTGCCGGACATCCGAAAAACGCTATTGTTCTACGGGGTCCGAAAAATCGCAATGGAATAAGAACGAGGGTTGAGCCAAACAATGCTCCAAGCGGACCAAGTCCACCTATTGAAGGAAAAAAATTAATATTGATAATTTTCAAAAATTTACAAAAATTTACCCTAATAAATGCTTTAAATTTTTTAAACTTACCAATCCATGATTTATCATGTTTTGTCAGTTCTTCAAAACTCTCTGTGTCTTCCTCCATGGAAGGTAATGCGGTAGAAGTATAGCCCAAAAAGTTTCCGCATGATATACACAAGTAGCACACGGAGAGCACGGAAAAGAGCTAAAAGAAAGTAGGCACACTTTTATTAGCAACTCTTTCATCACAACTTAAGCAAAAAGTCACGTATATAATAAAAAATTAAATGGGGCAATGTAATAAACAAATGAAATGTACCTGATTAAATTTTGTTGAGTCGCTGCTCAATTTAACTGAATTAGCAACCGTCATTTTAAAAATGGGTTTCTATTTCCTCAACGAATATAAAACAATCAAACTGGTTGTAAAAAAAGAGAAGGGAAATTTTTTTTGATCCTCTCTTCAAGGTGTCCTATTGTTGACTGATTTGATGAGTTGATGATTTATTGCGGTTGATAATTTGCAACTGACAATAGTGAATTGAATGGCAAGATCTCGAAGAATGAAAAAAATGAATGTGTTGCTTTTAATTTATATGAGAAGAGATCATTTATTTCTCCTGCTTGTTTCTTCGTAAGGACGAGTGCCCAGAGGAAAAACGAGAAGTCAGTCAGTCAGCCAGAATCTGACGTTCGTCTTTTTTGAGGTTGAAGGCGTTATTGACGTCTGCTTCACTTCAAGCTACTTTACTGCCTACCAAGAAGATCTTCCCGTGGTCTGGTCTACGTCTGCACTCCTTTCCTTTGTGCATGCAACTCGTTAGCTAGAGGTTCTTTGGACTGATTTTTGTACCTCTTTTATACCTCCTGGTAATGATGATGACACGATGAGGTAGCTGCAAAGTTGGTAAACTGAAAGTTGCAAAGTAGAAGAGAAGACCTTGTTAGCAGTGACAATACAATGCTCGGTTCGGCAGTGAAGTCAAAAACTGACTGAGCTGATAGAGGATCGGGATCCATAACCTATGCCGTATTTATATTTCCTTCCGATTCTTAAGCCTTAATGTTATACAACCAAACTAGCAGCAGTTACTGGTTTACACTAGGAGGTTTAAAGTGTTGTATAAGAGGACTTTGCCGATAATTTAAGCCTGGTTACCTAATAATGGTTTGTGATTGTGACCAAGAAGTATTTAAAGATCCAGCCCGTCTTTTATGTGGATTATAATATGTTATCTAACACCAACACGTGTGAGACATTGCGAATTTACAAGAGAAGTAAACTTATCAAACAGACATTCACATTCTTTTGTTCAAGGATGACTCATCGAATCTCCAGAGGGGACAACAGTTTCGGTTTAAAATAAATGTAAGCCACGGATTAACAAAAGGTGATTATGATTACATTTATGTTAGCAAGGATTACAGTGATATGTATGCTTTTTCTGGCCGTTATAATATGACTTTGGTGTGTGTAACCAAGTGTCAACACTTTTGCATCTCACAATCAGATTAGAGAAAGTTATTGCGCAATAACAATGTGAATTTGCATAAATTTCGGAACTAGAAATAAATGATGATATAACTCTGACCTGAACTGCACAAGAGAAAATATTTTATGGTGAAAAGATTTTGGTTCCATAATGTCTTAGGACATGTGGTTGGTTTGATGGGACATGATGATTCCTGAAGTTGTCAGCTTGCATGTCTTCACTCATTATGAGATATCTACGCGTTATCAGCAGATGTGCATTTTTTTTGGTTCAAGACACACAAATTCTTGTGCTCGACGGCTGCATGTCATTAGTGATGCGATAAAAATTGTGATTATAATATGAACATACATATTTTGAACTTGATTACTCTTGTCGATGAGTCGCCCAGAGGCGATTAGAATACGGTTGGATTGGACATTTCTTGAAGATTGCGTGGCTTTAGTTAATTGCATGCATGTCTAATTCCTTGACCTTAAGCTATATGCCCTGAGTGAAAAATGAAAGTCATGGAATAGCTAGAATGTGATTTGCTGAGCCCATGCTACATTACGGTGCACACAGCACACACCTCCGAACCAACCATTTTAAGTCTTTTTT
>JAQGAP010003190.1:0-13016 GCA_034697805.1 Orchesella bifasciata | reverse complement strand
TTAAATCCTAATAATATTTTATGTTATGCATATGTAAATTGAAGTTACTAACTTCGAAGATAAATGTTGTCGATATTATGGACAAAAGTTATTTGTAATAAAATGCACTTTTTGGAGAGTTAAAATGAAATTGAAATGGTCTTTTTCACATCTGAATTCTTGGCATTTATAATATGATTAAAACTTTTTAAATCGACTTAAATGTTGACCTATTCAATAGCAGCATTCCTGTTTATCAGTTTTCAGAAGGTTATATGAGTGATTTGTACGATTCCAAGTATTAGGTGAATATTTTTTAAACCTTTGTATAACAATCCTGAGGATTAGGATGATGAATCATTGATAATATGGGGCATATATCCTCCGTTTTATTTCGTATTGCTTTTCTTCCATTAAAAACATAACGTACAAAACTAAACTTAAATATCACGTTCATTCATATCTTGAAATATAATAATTCAAATTCTAAAAATCTGATAATGAAGCAGATACAACAAAAAGTTATACACATTTTTTACAAAAGATTTATATATATACAAACACTAATTGTAAAATTAATTTGTCCATAACATACATCCGTTTAAAAAAATAGTATTTAAACAATCTCCTGTACTTTGTTTTACTGCAAGTCCGTTAAATACACGCATTACCTCCTTCGAACAACAAACTTTTTATAGTTTACATCAACCCTGGCTACAATTTTTTTAAGCTTACGGACAAACGCAAAGGCTTTTTCAGCAACCCACATCTCATCGTTATCGTCCTTGATAGTAAATTCAATTTCTTCCAAGTTTTGACAACTGAGCATAAGAAAGTTCCAAAGCCAAGCATGGCTATTCAGGGACAGCCGCGTCGTGAATTTCTTCAGTTTTGGCAACACCGGCATCAAACATGGTTCCAAGCTTCCAAGTTTAATATCATAGATTTCAACTCGCAGATAAATCAATTGTGTGGCAATTTTTTTGATAAGTTTGAGTACATCAACAAATTTGATATCGCACGAATCTCCGCAAATTTCCAATCTTTGCAAATTAGGGAAATTAGCCGTACGCAATTTCTCAAAAACTTTATACGAGCGCAATTCTATATTCAAACACTGAAGGTTCTTGAGATTAGTGCTTAGGAAATCCGCATTGATTTCATAAAATTCAAAAGCTCTCTCGTCAACTTGAAGCACAGTGAGCTGTGGACCGTAGCATCTGAACAGATTTACAAAAGGCAAGGAAGCAGCGTTTTTTTGTGCATTCAGATCTATACTAAAATCTTTCCAGTCTAAATACTCAAGATTGCGCAATTTTGAATCTGGATAATTTCTAAAGAGTTCCAGGCACTGCGGTTCAACCATCCCGTCAAGGATTAACGTCTTCAAATTGGGCAATTTTCCATCCAACACTGCAAACAGAGTCGGAATGGTTACTTCATTGAAAATGCCGTCGAAGTGAAAACTGGAAATGTTACAGCCAAATCTGTTCACTATGGAACAAATTTTCTCCATTGAACCACGTTCTTCTATCCAATCTTCACCAATCAGGAGTAACCCAGCTAAAAATGGATTGCCTTGTTGACTGTTTGGGAATTCAGAGTTCAGTTTTTGATATGCTTGAAGGCTACACAGAAAAGACGCCTCTTCCACCCGATATATTTTGGTAGACACGTTGTTAATTTTTCTCTTGCTATTGTGCGTTTCAGGATCACTACGATCAATCGCTTTCATGGGGCTGATTGAAAACTGCTGAAGTACCCCATCAACCGTTCTTTTGAAGTGTTTGCTAACTTGACGGAGTCTTAGGGTGTCGTTTGTTGAAATGTACTTAACGAGAATTTCCAAAACCTACATAATAAAGTGCTATTTAGTTGCGTTCTCATTTCGAATAAGTTTAAAAAAAAATCTTTTAGACAAATCACCTGTGGAAGTAAAAATGATTTCCTCTTTCTACGCAGTAGCTGTCGCCACTCTGGGCAAGTGTTTATTACTGTCAACAGGTCACCGAATTGTAAGCTGCTGAAAATAATGTCCCAGGTCTGTAATTTGAAAACAAGAATTATAATCATTCTATTAGCCACATTCGCTCGCGAAAGGAAATGGTAGTAATATAATTGTTCCCTTCTTACTTCTGGTGGAAGCATAGGACTGGTAACTGGTGATTTGAACTCCTGCTTTGTTCTCACCCTTCTTTTTCTTGCTTTATTTGGATGGCTTTCGGTTTTTCTAGCTCGCTTTGAAGTTGGTAAATCCATGATTGATTATTGCCTCAGGAGCCTTAAATAAGTTTTTAAAACAAAATTAAAACTCTAAATTGTTTAATGTTGACCTTTTTATGTGCAAGCACTTGCATTTTACTTACTTTTTATCAGGAGGTTTCTACTTTGATAGTTTGTTTTCAAATACAATAATATTGAACTATATTTTATGAATTTTCACAATTTTCAGGATGATATTAACTCGTGCTCAAGTAGATAATAAGAATTTATTTGAAAGTAGTATGTATTAATAATAATGCCTGTCTAACGAATTGAACTTCAACTTTCAGACTTCAAAAGTTGCCAACATATTGACAAAAGTATGCAATGATAGATTTCAGACTGAAGTCCTTGTGTTTATACGTTGCTGTATGGAACTAAAATGCACTTCTACAACGTAGTACAGCAACGCGTTCTTTCATTAGTTTCATTGCACATACATGTATCATGATAAGGACGTAAATACATCATCATACCATATTCTCAAAAACGTTAAGTTTCTTTGTCAAAAAGTCCTACTTCCTTGTTTATCTGTATTTTAGGTACCTTTTTTAAAAAGGAGCACAGAAGTTTCTTCTAGTATGTCGCTATTGTCATGTAAAAAGGGATTACACATTGAAGACAAATGTAACATTTCTTCTCGAAAGCAAGCAAGAAGTACTAAGACTTTTTAAACGGTTTCCTTTTGAGGTGGCTTTTGCTTGAAGTGTTCAATTTTTTAATCCGACTTTTTAAGATTTTCGTCCTTTTTTGAGTTGTTGTTGTTGCTGTTGAGTGAACTGAATGTGGGACTAAAAATGCAAGTAAGAAGATATAAGGAAAGGAACGATATACTTCTTATGCAAATAAACCACATTCGTTGTTCATTGCTTGTACCTATGCATTACAGTTTGATACCAACAAATAAAAGACATAATGTTGAAAGTCCCGTCCTTTGAAAAACCAATACTCAAGCAGCTCTCTAGGTAGCAGATTCAGAGTAACCATACCATAAAGCTACTTCGATTCGGTTTGTATGTTATGAAGGGTATTTTTCAGAAGTATCCATATGAAATGATGTAGTCTATCCAGAAATATTTTTTTCGTTTAGCTACATCCAGATTCTGACTTGCAGGAACATAATGCTTCACATAATATTTCGTAAAAAGCGAACAACTTTTTAAACATGCCTTTGAATGCAATTGCAATTTAACATTGTTCGATTGCCAAACACGTTGCTCCATTTCCTGACAAGTGGATGTGTCAGTAACTTACTCAAAACCTGCTTTCTTTGTCCTGTGCTACATGCACAATGAAAGTTAGTTACAGGTAAATATGCGGAATTGTAACGAAAAGTATTTAGTGATGGTTGCTCTTCCTCTTGCGTACATTGTTAGAAAGGTGACACATGGGTCGCTACCGTACAAATATCTTATTTTAAACTTGAAATCGGTATACTAAACATACCAGCATTCCAAGTCAAGGGAATTTCAACGCGTTACTAAATATTTTGCGTGAATGAGCCGACGCTTACTTGCTTGCTCAATGCTTACAAGGAGATACGAAACTAACGTGATGTAATGAAAGATTTGTTTAAAAAAATTATTCTTGTTTTTGGGTATCTAGTCATCCAGGTTTGTGTTTGTCGTAACTGAGCATTGAGGTTTAGGGATTTATGCATTAATGGATGTAAGTAGTAATATATAACCTGATATATTGTTGAAGGGCTCCATGAAAATGTGAGGAATGAAGTTGACGCATTGATGATTGGATTAAATATGAATGTTTAACATTTATTTGCAAAACTGACACTTCTGTTATCAATCAGCCTTTTTATACATAGTTTGGTAAGTATACGCATACATAAAAGCTATAGAATCATACTGATACATTTTAGAATTGGAGTAGAGTAGGAACTTTACAAGATAAAATGGAAAATCATTTAAAATAATAATACTTTTCAACTTTTGGTAAAGACCCAACTTGTAAATCATTGCACTATATTTCGGCGTTCTACATAATCTTGGTAAGAGTTTCTTTTGTATTTAAATGTGTCATTAGTAATATTTATTAACATAACTTCTTGCTTACATTGCAAGAAAGGTTTGATGTAGCTCATTGTCATGTAAAATTATTGAATTTAAAACCAGAAGTTAAACTAATATTTAAAAACAAAGGTCGCGAGAAGAAAAATTGTTGAAGAAAAAGAAGAAAAATCTAAAATTAAAGTAAAGCAGTTAAAAAAGTCAATCTATGTCTAGTAAAACAACAAACCAGAAACGCAGTTCATAACTCATACCATCTATTTCCATCAGTGGCCGCTTGTAAAATGGACGAATTTGGATTTGTAATTGTTAATTAGCTAAACCTCTAATTGGATTGTATTCATTTGTAATTTGCGTAACCTCTTGCGTACATTGCAGGAAGGCTAAACTGCCACGTATGGCTCCCTATCGGGTGCAGTACCTCACTAGTAAACTTAATAAATGCTTTTTTAAACCTAACGTCCGGAGAGGAAGTAATAGTTCTGGATGGATAAAAGAAGTCAACGAAATTAAAATTGGCTATATAATTTGGACTCAGTAACACATGTACTGATAAAATTGGAAAATCGGAGACTTAGAAGGCTATTTCCGTGAATTCTTTGCCCATCTCTGAAGTTGCAGTCCCACTTTCATCTGTTGATTGTAACAAATAAAAAAACATTTAAATATATTTATTCTATTGGTCGGCCTGTTTGTTATCGACTGAGTGTTTATTTTATGATAAGAAAAACGACTACCTGTAAAGTCGTTGGTTGATATTGGGGGCAAGTCAAATGGTGTGTTCATACAATACTCCATGAAGATCATCTTTGGTTCGTCCACCTGATAATAAAAGAAAAAATATTGGAAATAAGTTTCTAACTTCATCTCAACATAATTCTTCTAATAACTTAAAACCAGTGTAATGATTAACACAAATAAAATAATGCTTACCAACTGTTGGATTGTGCTAGTTAACATCTGCAAACGAAGCAACTCGCCGTAACTCCAGTCTCGATCGGCCAAGAGCAGCGGCAAGAAAGTATCCCTCCACTTTGACTGACCATTTTGTAATGACATAGATTTTCTCATTGCTTTAGATATTTATACCACAATGTGTAGGACACATTTTGTTATGATATGGAGCTAAAAAGCACTTCTACATCATACTAGAAACAATCATCCTTTATTACTTGCGTTGCACATACATGTACCTTGACAGGGATTAATAAATAATCATCATACCTTATTTTGAAGAATGTTAAGAAGTTTCATTGTTACAGTATTCGTATTACCTTTATGTATCTGCATTGTAGGCACCATTAAAAAGGCAAGAAATAAGTTTTTAGTTTATACCCATCGTCTTGTAAAGAAGGATTACAAACTGAAGAAAAGGGTAAAGTTTGGACCCTTCTTCTTGGAAGCAAGCGATTACAAATGTATTCCATTGGTGCGGTTAATCTTTAAAAAAGGTACGATATAATTTTCCAAAGAATTTTGCAGTTTTAGGTATTTTAAACGGTGTCATTCAGGTTGCGCTTGTTTGAGCTGTTTAATTTCTTTAAATTCGACTTTCTTAGATTTTTGTCTGTATTTGAAACTGTAGCTGTTGAGTGAACTGATTATGGGTTGAACAATGGTTAAAATATATGGGAAGGAAACATGCCCCTTCAATTGGATACATGCTATCACCTTCCTCACAGGTTGTACCTAGTTATTTTCAGGTTGCATGTTCAACACTTTTCTTGCGAAAATGTAAACATTGAATGTGTGTGTTGTACTCCATGTGTGTCCTATGCAGATATATTAAAACCAAAATATTATTTTTATGACAAAAGGTACAAGTTTTTCTCTCACGTACTGTCATCTGATTGTTTTGAAATCACAAAGTTCTGAAATTCCGAGAATTTTGCGTATATTTTCTTCGTTGGATGTAATTATTATTGTGGAATAAATCAATGGTAATCAAGGCGAGCTTTTCAAATAAAACAATGCTCAGATGTTTTGTTAGGTTAGATGATGTGAGCAGCAGCAGCAGCCGATGTGAATAATGATGTTTCGGCAAAATAAAAATGCACATTTCACTATTGTCACTATGCCGTGCATCTCAATATTGCAATTGTAAATAACTCTACTATCCTGTCTTGAATCCACAGTGAAAACGTGCATAAAAAGCGAATGAATAAATGTATTTTCGGCTAAAAATCACCCAATCTTTTCACGCGTATTGCACTGCAACGAATCACATGTGTGAAGCAATGAAACTTGAATAATTGTACACTGAAGCCTGTAAAATGGGAAAGTAGGCTATCAATAGACGTGTGAATGAAATATCATAGCGCATTGTCGGCGTACTCTTTCACCTCATTTCTATTTAGAGATCTTGTATGCATGATCCTTTTTAATATATCTACATGAAACCAACAAATTGAATTCTTGCGACGTTCGTTCATTTCCACTCATGTCACTAGCAGTCACTAGCAATAGTATAAAATTGGATAATGTGAAATTTCAACGGGCACTGCATCCGAGGTTAAAAATGTGGGTATTTTGCATTCACGACGATATTACCGATCGATAATCGATTCAGAAAATCAATTATTCTCGTAACACAAAAAGGCATCCATTTTTCAGAAAGTGTGTGTAGAATCAGTGTTTTGCGTTCATTGTAATGAGTTGAAGGAGTACCGAAATAAAATTTAGCAATCATCAAAATTATCGCAACATCTGTAGCAATTTAGCATTGTATTGCGTTGGTGTATCGTAACTAAATGATTTCAGCAGTGAAATTTTGTAACTCGTCTTGCCCAAGTGTGAGCCTTTCAAATTATAATAAAAGTTGGACCTGTTAGATTGTAGTCGGGTTTTTGCTACAGCTGTTTAACTGACTGATTGGTGGTTTAAAGAATGTAGAAGGAAACATCACTTAATAAGCATATTTATTGCGCAAAATGTGTCATTACAAACGGGCACAAAATTGCGTGACATACATGTAAAGTTGTAAAATTTCTTTCGTCGTTAAACAATAGCAATCGATACAGGCCACTAAAATATAAATTTTTGTAGTAGTAGGTATTCACTGAGTTTGTGACATACCAATAAGCCGTACGCATAATATTCTTTTTTATGTACGAGAGTTGGCTTCTTTCTTTGTAAATTCCGAATGAATTCAAATTGAAAACTTAACCTTGCATCTAATTACGCTGAGTTTTAGTTAAATGACAAGTTTTGATGGCAGAATGGAAGTAGCATCAGCTGCACAGAATTTGGCCAATGATAATAGACATGAATTAATGCTTAGAATTGTGTATATTTTATACGCACAAAATATAAGCGTTTAAAACCCTTTTTTCTACGGTCAATCCAGAATACAATTTATTAAAAAAATTCAAGCAAAATTATTGTAATTGGGAATTTAAAATTAAAGAGTGTTTATAAAAACACAATTTATCATGTATCTATATTTCTTCGATGGAAACTAAACCTGTAATTGAATTTGACCAGCAAGGACATAAATACATGGAGGTATTACACGAACAACAATAGATTGATTGAGAAAAATGGTACTAAACGTGACGGCAGGAGTCTTCTACAGCCGTATTCTTTCATTTTATAATCCTATATTTATGTACCTTTTTAAAGGTTTGGATCGATTCCATTTTTTCAACAATTTTCATTGTTACAAAGCTACGACTCCTAGTTCGTTGTGTTTTCGGCTATTTTTTTTAAATAGTTAAGGCAGTAAAAAAAACTTCGTTAGCTTACAACTATAGTCCTTTGAAAAGGGATTCAATATGAAATGACAAAGATCAATATTCTACTCTTCGAAGGGTAAAAAAGGCCTTCTTCTTAAGAGTAAATCCTTCTTATTGCATTGGTGTATTTTAATCTGGAAAAAGGTACGATTTACTATTTCCTAGAAGTCTGTTTTTAACGATGTTTTAAGCCACTTTGCTTTTCAACATTTTGTAAATCGGACCTTCTCAAAACGTTGGTTGTGGGAACTGATTGCGGGTTCAAGAAGGAATGCAAAGGAGTACATGCCGCGTTGTAGCCATAAAAATGCATTCTTTATGCAGTTTGTACTGTGCTTTTGAAGGTTGATGCTAAATATTCATGAAGTAAGGATGAACATACCGTTCCTACTACATAAAACTACGCCGTAAATATCATCAATTTTCTTTTCGTATGTAATGGAGAATTCGCTTGCCTGCAGCAGGGATCAATATGAAATAATGTTCCACCTGAAATTGTTCTTGTTCGTTAAACTATTTCCGGATTGTCACTTGCGAATTGATAATATATTAGAGATTTTACTGTTTTAGACTGAACCATTTTGTGTACGTGCTATCGAATGTATATCATAACATTCTAATAAAAAAGGTGCGATTTTGTGTACCATTTTACTCATAAATTAACTCATAGATAAACTAAGCTTAACAGCTTAAATTTTTTTTACAAGACCACAAATCAGAGCAAACGCGGTGGCGGTTATATGGGGTTTTAACTATAGGAGAATCCCGTCTCATAAAGCCCTCTTTGCTCATTGACAAGGCTATTTAGATACAAGCAGCATCTCACATTACTTACCACACTTATGCTGCTTGTATCTAAATAACCTTGTCAATGAGCAAAGGGGGCTGTTTGAGACGGGATTCTGCTATAGTTAAAACCCCATATAACCGCCACCGCGTTTTCACTGCTACAAGTACGACAACTTATAAATATTTTATCATTGCATAAAATGCAATTCATACTTGCACATTAGTTCGAGTCTTCGGAACATCCTACTTTGCACCTTTATTGTTACGAAGAACAGATTTAGAGGAACATTGTCGGAAAGTGGAAGGGTGAAACGACACTTATTCTCAGAATTAAGCAATGTAGCGTTGTAGTAATTTTATGGTGGATTGGTTTCTTTCTGGTTTCGTATTGCTCGTTTGTAAATATATCTTGTTTGCGAATTGCGAATAACATTGATCTACTTGGTGTGATACCCAATTTAGAAGGAAGACTTTGCCTGGTGCATATAGCCTTCGTCGCAGATATCTACGGGTTACTATCTTTTCCCCCAAGTGTTTCATGCTTGATGAGTAAAATGAAATTTTGTAATTGCATTGGATGTTGTTTTATACCAAAACACAGCCCTAATCCTGACGTTTATTCTTGATAGAGACAATAAAATGCTACATTCTTACTTGCACACGCTTTTTGAAACAATACTCATGGCATGAAATATGTGTTTTAAATTTCATTTTTGTACACGATTACTATGCCTTAATTATCATGCAATGAGCGTTCCAGGGGTAGTAGTAACTTAGCATTGGGCTATCTGTGTAGATACATGACCGTATGGATGGATGCATTATCAGTGTAAAAACTTGAGAGATTTCAAAGCTTTGCATACAATTTGATGAAGAATTGTCGCATGCGGTCTTGCTAACTTTCAATTTAACAGGCATTTATGTGAAGGAATATGTTTCCATACCATCAGTACATCGAACTATTTTTGATTTTACTAACCTCAATTCGTTGGAGCGAATTGCTTTCATGTTTAAATGGAAGTTATATCATTCGCAATCCATGCATAAAATTAAAGTAATAATAATACGGTATTGACCTAGTCCAGAAGTTTGACTATCTAATATTTAACATTCACAACTGCATCTAATTACAAATTACAATTTCTTAAAAACTACTGTATCCCGTCACCCTGGAAATCCACTCATTTTAGAAAGTGCTTGTAAACTCATTGTCGTGCGTTTTTAATTAAAAAATGTTCAATTGAGAATGACAAATTTATTATTAATTAGGAATCCTGGAGTGATTTATTTCATCTATTTCACGATTTTAGTATAAAATAGTTGCACAGAAGAGCTTCGTATGAAAATTAACAACAAAGAAAAAAAGCCAAAGCTGTACAACATGATGATAATAATGATCATTGATTGTTAATTTATTCTACCCATTTAAACAACTGACACATCTGGCAAATACATCTCGATCAGTGTGTTTGTACATTATTCGGTTAAGTTATACATTTTGAAGTGTAGTAATTGTGCTAATTGCTCAAACAGCTAGAATGCTCTATAATCAAACTGATACTATTCAAAATTTGAGTTCAGCTGGAAACTTATCATAATACCACAAAGAGCACAGATCGGCGGATTTTCCTCGTTCACCTTTCCGTGTAATACTTTACGTTCCACTTTAGTAATTCAAACACGCTGTACTTTATGTGGTATTAGTAATATTTAATGGGGTAACTGCTTGCGTACATTGCAAGCAGGTTACATTCAGCCTGCTACTTTGTACAAACCCTCGCTATTAAACAGAATTAAAGTTCCAATATAACATAAATGTTGGAAGTCAAAGTAAATGTTTTTTTAAGTTAATACTAAAATTTATATTAACGGTTAAAAACTGGTATGTTAAAAGTATATTTGAAAGACCAGAAAATTAAACGCATTTCTCAATTTTTTTTGCATTAATGACGTTCGGTTTAAAAGAGGAAAATCGAGCATAAAATTAGAAACTAATTATACTTCTGAAACTAATCATTTGTTGCGTAGCTTGCAAACAAGCTGAAAACGGCCAACTCATTACGGCTGAAGGAGATTTAAAAAAGGTTGCGTGGATTTGATTTGACACTCATTTCCCATCTCAATAACTCTAGTTGCCTACTTTAATCATTTAAATCTAATATACTGACGAAAACAAGCAGAAAACCTAGAAAAATTTTCTTCGTTTACCTCAACGTGTTTTCTTTCCTTTTAAATAAGTTGGGTCACCAAATCGTCTCAAACATAAATCTGGAGATTTTCAGCGTACTAACTCTTCTTTTAAATTTTGCGAGTGTGTATTGATCTGCTATTAGTAATAGTAATTGAAATACCCTCTTGCATACATTGAAAGAAAGGCTACATTTTCATAAAAATCTATCTATTCTAAACTTGAAATAATTCTTGAATTTAACAAATGCAGGGAGGGGAGGAAATTGTTAAAGGATAAAAAATCACATTAAGATAAATGACCGCATTAAGAAGTCTAATTTGAATTTGTAAATTGAAAGTTATTTAATATATGGAACTTAAGTGGTTGATTGCTTATATTTCAAACAAGTTGTGTTTTCCTAACTCATACCAACAGGAGGCTACAATATCTCCCTTATTTATTGAGTCCATTTCTTAAGTTGTTCTTACTTCTTTTCTGTTCATTTTGGGCAGGATAATCTATGTGTTGAGTGCGTTCCGCCAATTTTCTAAGAAGATCATCATCAGCTTGGCACTCCTGAAAAGCAATTAAACATTAAAAATAAATTAGAAATTTCACTTCAGTGGAATTTTTAGGAATAGTTTAATCATTCTGAATATTTCCACGTTATGATGATACAAAAAAGTGCTTACCATTTGCGTTGAGCTAGTCAACACTTGCAAACGAAATGTCAACAATTTGATGCTGTTGCAACTGGCAGCTGCAGCGACGACAATGCTCATCCACCTCGACTAACAAAAACGTAGTGACGTAAAGTTTCTTACTGTATTGAGGTATTTATACGATGAGCTCGACACATTTTATCACTTGAAACAAGTTGTCCCTTCACTATTTCGTAGCGCATGTATGTACTTTGAAACGTTTTAAACATAATCTCTAATCCCCAAAGTTTTTAAGAATTTCAAAAAGTTTTAATGCTACAAAGTTGCTCATTGTGTTATTTTTTAGATGCCACATTTTAAAGTCAAATGGATTTCAAGACCAACCGACAAAGGAAAATATTCAACCCTTCTTCTCAGAAGTAAAAGTAACGCTCTTGAACACTATTGTTCTATAGTCGGTTACAACGAAGGTAGGATTTGTTTTTCCCTAGAAACCCTTTTTTCACGACTTCGTTCTACAGAAGAAATTGACCATAAATTGTTCTTGTGGGCAAAGACTTTAATGCATAAACAGGTAATTACAGCTCAGCGGCAACATGAAACTCTGACTGCAGAAAAATGTAAATCCGTTATGAATGGTAAATAGGAGTACAGGAACGCAGCAAACTCAATTTAAGAAAGAAGTGAACCCTTTTCACCTGTAAGTATTCTTCTGAAAAGGGTAGAGGAATGGAGTGAAACAACCATTGCATTCTGGGTTGAACTGGATTCCTATTCATCAGCAGAGTATACTATAAGTTGAAAGTACCCGTCTCCAAACCAAATAGGAATTTTCAATTCATAAATACTTGGCTCGACATGACGTTTCTATTCGGGCAGTAAAATACCCTTCGCGAACAATATCACTTCTGACGTATAATTTGTAATTACCAAATAATGCTAACTGAAGAGTTTAAATTCGATATGAATGGGTCACAAAGTTTTAAATGTGATGGTGAGATTTCATGCAATTCAATCCTTAGTTTGAGTTGAATTGTCCGTTTCACGAGTATGCTATTTATTTTTAATAATACTTGGGAAAAGAATTTCATCATTTATTGGATAGACATGGAAGCTTTAATCTCTCAGATTTTCCTACCTGCAATTTTCAGTGCATTTTTATGGCATTGTTTTTTACATTTTCATATTTTTATAATTGTCAATTTCAAGCTTGAAACAAACTCTCAATGTTTTTGTGTTTGGTCGTTTAAGAATCCATTGCCTACTTAATATTGGGCACGTCCCGCCATTGGGGTTCACAGCAGCACATGATTTTTGCTCTGAACAAGAGGCCCAGCAAACGTTTCTGAACAAAGGAAACCCATGTAAACCCACGTAAAAACCTCCTAACTTTGAA
>JAQGAP010003189.1:0-13020 GCA_034697805.1 Orchesella bifasciata | reverse complement strand
TTGATAACGGCCAAAAGTTTCGAAATATCAAAATTTCAAATTTTTGGCATGTTTATTAATGGTATTCACAACGTTTCAGAATAGCCAAGTTGTCCAATACTTTTTAGTTTTCCTGTAAATAATTATTTTATGTTACATCAAAAGTTCGAAAATCGACCATATTTAACTGAAAACTTCAAATTTCAAGAAACTAAAAACGCTATATTTTTTCCTTTTAAAACTGCATTTATCTGCATATGAAATTCATGAATCAAAATTGTGCCTGCGACCACTTTGGCTGAGTTCATATGATCAGACTCTATAGGCTGTCTCAGACATCCGGCAAAAACCAGGCAGTAGACATAGCCTTTTACAAAAATTGGTATATTCGTCATGTTATTCTTACAAGATTTGTAACTAAAAATTAGTCATGTCTACTTGTCACGAGCGACTTCGATTTCAGGGTCAGTTCAGTAAAAAAGCAGACGAACACGGCGATTAAATATAGATGGGTTTTAGGATTGGCTATTACAAAATTTTGGTTACAGTTTCCGTGCAGAAAATACACAATATATAGAAACTATTCAAAAAATATACTTGGCTCTGATTGCGGCGGTGTAAATATTAACGCAATTGCAAATAATATTGATAAGCACATTACCCTTTCTGTTGTATATTACAGCATTTTTTTGACTAATAAAAACATGGGACTATTGGACAAACGTCAGTAAAAATGTTTGTGTGTGATTGAAAATGAACAAACGGATACATTTCAGTGAAGTTTGCAGATTTGTTTGATGAATGAAAATATATCGTCATCCTTCTTATGAGTCTATAATAAAAACAAATAAACTAATCAATGGAATACATAATTTATTGATTTTCTTTTCTCTTGTCGGCCTTTTAGTCCAAATTGAAGCGTGAAGCAAGAACATATAGAAAATAGGAATTTAGTAAAAATTTGAATGTAATTCATTGTTTGTTATTACTGTTGTAATATCCTCATTTATGTTGCAACCAAATGGTGCTAGTGCTAAGGTTTTTTTGTCTGTCATAGTACTAAAACAATTTCTAATTTTACAATTTTTCAAAAAGACTAATCCGACCTTCGAATAGGTAATCCGATCTTCTTACATTGAAATTCATCATCAAATGACTCAAGGGACACCCAATTTTAAACTGATCGTGAGATAAATATAATAATAATAATAAATAATAAATACATACATATTTTGACTATTTTAACTACATACGAGGGTATTTTCATAATTGTTGCATCAACTTTAGATCGCTCTCATTTTTAAACAACTCGACATATCCAATCGATTGTTTCTGTACAATTTTCCCTTGACTCGTACACACATTTTCAAATCCGAGTCCGAGTCTAAATGCCTGTTGAGATGAATAGTTGGCCTCGATGTAAAAATCATGATTTTGCACTTTTTTGCATGTTCATTTGAATAAAACTTCCTCCCAAGCATGTCCTATTTCCATTTAGGAAATAAGGAGTAGTCAGATAGGGCAACGATAGGGCTGCAGGGAGGGTGGTACGGTTCAATAAAACCCACCATCAGTAGTTTCTGCTTGGCGAGCTTCGAATCTTTTTGTCATGTAACAAGAAAATTTAGTCATCTAATATGTCTGTGACACGTTTCTTGATGTGGACTGTTTTAGTTTTTCCAAACTATTAGCATAAGCTTGTCCGATCAATGTAGCACCCTTATAAAAGAACTCCTTAAACAAATGTCCCATATGGCCCTAGAAAACGGTATCGTAAGCTATGAAAAAGCAGCATTTCGCATATGACGGCCCGAAATTGGTCGGTTTTCTAGTGACGGGTCACCACGTTGGAATCGCTGACACCACCTATTTATAGCTGATCGGTCTGGCAGTCGATCCACGTTATCTATTTTTGGCTCATTTTAATTATTTAAAAGGTAGAAAGGTCCTTTGAAAACTGTAGTTATACCTCCGCATCTACGTCTTACTTAGAGAAAAAAAGATCGTTGATGTTATGTGCTGTAACTTGGCACAGCTAATGACTACTACTAAAAGTAACCCATCGTTCAACAGCCCAAAACTTTCTCTTTCATAGGATATGTAGACCATCGTAATTGAGGCAGTCGTCAATGAGATTAGCGTAATCAAAGTTGATGCAACATTTATGAAAATCCCCTCGTATAATGAACAAATCTACTTATCACTATATAATTCGTAATGCTAAAATAAAAACTATCATAAACATATATCATTAGCAAATCTACTAAACGATTGATTACATTATGTAGAACGGGCATTAAAAGTTCGTCACTTATTATAAAAACGAGTTTATACTTTATCCTAATCAGGTAACGCGTAGTTACTTCTGCTTTTTTGCTCACCTTTCCCCATCAAACTCCTTTTGTATTGAAACCATTTATACAGCTGCTTCTGCTGGCTCGAAGTAAGATTAAAACATCGAGTTTGAAAATAAAGATAGTTGGTGAATCTTCAGAATAAACTTTTACTTAACTATGCGTAAACTTTGTTTGCTTAATATTACTTTCTATTGATTTTGCTCCTTAAATAGACATACTTCAAAACGAATTTCCTCTATTTGAGAATCAATCAGGGTAAACGTTACTCTCTTTTATTCCTGTATCTTCTCTCCTTTCCCACTTTCCTTCGTTTTCCGTATTTTCTCTTCTGTTACTTTCGCTGGTCGGACTATGGTGCTATAGAATATTCCGCACCGCTGGTTCAGCAATTCACCAGCAAAACCCATAATTGACAATAACAGCCCAGCTAACAATACATAAAAGGTCCCGCTGAGATGCTTCATCGTAAGATTGTCATCTGCTTCCTGAATACTAGTTTGGGGTAGGTTCGTTCCGTTCAAACTTTTTTCCCATTCTCTTCTTCTTGTATGCAAATAGTCGAAGTCGAGTTTAAACCACTTTTCTGTCAATCCCATATCCATAGCTGCGATCATAATCCTGTCAAATTTAAGACGAAAAAGGACTCTTTTGGGAGAACAAAATCCTCCCAAAAGAAGACTATCCGTATCAGTTGCTTTCTTGAATGGGACTTGTCTAAACTTTCCTGTAAAATTTTTATGCAGCACGTAGTCAACCACTGTATTCCACGAAATACATGCTGATGGACCTTCAACAAGGCGCTGAAAGCAACGAACTGGATCTTCTTCCATTTCAAGCCTCTTGAAAATTTTTTGGAAGGAGGGATCGGCGCTGGTTTTGAAAATGTTGTAAGCTGCGCCACGAACGGTTTGAAGCCCAATGCTGAATGAAGGTGGACTGTCGGCCAGTTCCTTAAATGTTGTTGGAGGTTCCTCCATCAAAGGAAAAGCTAAGGTGGAGACGAGTTTGGAGCGATACGCACAGGTTATGAGTAACGCAAATATAAGCCAAAATGCCAAAAAGGTCCGTGTGGAACTGAGTGGGCGTTCCTCCGGACTTTCGCCGTCTTGCTCCATCAATGTTTTTAAAATATAGGAAAGAGTTTTTAGCAACGAAACGGGTTGCTTGGTTAATTTAAGTAGGATAGAATGGGCAAGAAATGTAGCAATGAGTGAGGCTCCAATGCAGAGCCAAACTACTTGAGGAAACGGCCAGAAAAACGCTTTCCAGGAATAGTGAGGCTGCGCCACATTAGTTGTAAATGTTAGCCATATGTAACAAGGGGTAAATATGAAGCTGGCAAACTCATTTGTTGAGATTATTCGGGCACAAGGAGCTCCAAAATCGGCATTTCCCGAAATCACGTCACCAAAAACACCAATATAAGTCCCGTTTTTAAGGCGACGTCCCGTTCCACCGTCACCTTTAGATGGAAAATATACATAGGTGAAATTATACTTGGAGCTAAGGTAATCAACTGTCGTTTTATATATTCCTCTATTTATCTTCCATACACCGGGCGAGGTTTGTTCCAGCTCGATTCCTGATAAAGAAATCTTTGCAAAACTAACTCGAAACTCTTTCCCGTGAAAGTTGGATAGCAAATCTGGGAATAATTTTGAAATTGGGATGTGTTTATCCAAGGGAACCTGCCAGGTATGAACTGTTGGCAGGCCATTTTTGCAATAAAAACATGTTGTCTTGAGTTGTCCAGTTTCTATTCCAAATGCCAACTTGTGTGTAATGCCCCAAGCAAATGGTTCATTCGCTAGGATTTTGTGAATAAGTAAAACTTCTGATGAAACAAAAATATAATAGTCTTCGTCTGATTTAATAATTCCGTTCAAACTTTGCACAAAACTATAAAAACGAGCTAAATCTGGAGTATTGCCGTTTTGTTTTCCTGTCGACTGGAAATTAATTAGAGCAACTGTACATCTATTCCTATGCTTGTGTATATCCGCAATGCTGCTGTTAGGAACGCCTGTATTTTCTTGATAATCTATTACGTATTTTTCTTGCTCAAAAGAGTTAAGATGAGCACTATAGTTGTTCTCGTATTCCGTTGGATTTTTCGCCGAATTAGCAACTGTTATTACGAGTAAGGTGCAGTTGGCAAAGCTAAACGCTAAAAGTTTCTCAATTCCAGCATTTGACGTCAACACTTAGAGGAAAGCAAACGAAAGAAGTAAAATTATGGTAGTCAATGTTTGTGTTACTTTTGTCATTTTTAACCTAAATACAATTTTTCCATCTATTCGTCTGATTCTGATTTGCTTTTCAAGTTTGAACTGATTCGATGGAATTAGAATCCAGGGGTTTTCCTTTTAAAATAAAACCATTTCCTACTTATGTGAATCCAACAGCCTGCACGCGTTCATTTGTTACTCATAAGCGATTCATTTTCCTCTCACGCTTGGATAAAGTAAAACGAATTGTTTAATCATGGGTGCAAGTCTGAAGAAGTGGGGCATTCGTGGTGGAAAAGCAAAGTGATTATTGGCTTGCTACTTATAAAAATCAATACATTGCCCAGATTTATTTAGTACCACTTTTCAGAGTTTATTTGTTTCGTGAGCTATAAACGAAAAAGTAAGATATATAGAAAATCGGTGTAAGTGCTTCAGAGTTTAAGTAAATCGGTCGACGAGCATTATTTCCAATTTAAAATTGGCTAAGTAATAAACAAATCAATTTTTGATGATCCAAAATATGGGTTTGATCACGCAATGTATCTTTACTTAAATGCACGATTGAGTGAGCTGGCGGGAAATACAGGCAATCCTTTTTATTACTATTTTTAAGGGCGCTGATTATATTTTGTTGGAATATATACATTCCAAGTTGTTGATGAGCGAAAGGCTTGGTCTGATTGCGAAGACTTCGATTCTTTGCACGGGTAGTTATCTCTATCTGCTGCGTTGTTTAGTGGATTGATGTTGATTTGAGTACTGTTTAGAATATTCCAAGCTGTGCAAGCTTTCTGATTTGTAAATTTATATGCGATTGCCACATCTGCTTTTGCGTGGTTGTTTAGAGTGTCTATAGGAAACGTCTTTAACCGTTGGTCCTACGGCTGGCTGCTAGCTTAAAATTGTATATGATAATGTGATTCAAACGATAAAAACAAAAAAGCTTAATATCTTCTTAGAATTTTGGACATGTCTCATTTCCCCAATAACATAATTTGAGGGAAATGAAGGAGTTTGAAGACACAAAATGAGATTTTAAAAGATTGATTACTTTGCTAACAGGATTTAGAGGTGCCATTGAGAAGCTCCTGCAGCTATATGAAATTGACACGACATGATCATATTATTTCAACCCAAATTTACACCAGACTTATAGCTCACATCGAGTTATTCATGAAAGGAAGGATGATCAGTTGGAGTAAGTTGAAACGTTTGTAATAGGGGCAATAAGAGAATTGGTTTCTGCATATCACGGAACGGCGATTTTCCCCACCGTTGAAGTCCGATTGAGCCGAAATTTGGCACAAATGTTCTTCATATGCATAATTTCAACAAATCAATAATAGGCTTCTTGTTTAAGCAGATCTTTAAAAGAAAAAAAGTTTTTGTGTACCCTAAATTACGCGCGCATATCTACAAATTTCAAAAAAATCTTCAAACTCACTTTATCTGTATTAGCCCATTATCTTATTGCATATATTGCAAATGTATCAACTCATCCCAACCAATAATCCCTACTTTCATAAAGAACTCAATGTGGGCTAGATATCTACAAAACCAGCGTAAATTTGGGTTAAAATAAAATGGCTATGTAATATCAGTTTCATATAGCTGCTGGAACTCCTGAGTTGGGCGTAAGCATCGTCTTAGAAAAGTAATCAATAGTTGTTATATTTAAAATCCCATTTTCGGTCATTTTTCCCATTAGGTTTTTAAGTGATTGTCTGTGTTTTTGAAAACATGTTTTGGACACAGCAACAACTGTTAAGTGGAATTTTTGCTTCGGAAGTGAAGTTATCAGTATTGAGTGGTTATCAATAATGTATATATGACCTGGAACGACTGTCTCGTCTCTGTATCGTGACAAATTCTTGTCCGGTTTGATGGAACTTTAAAAAACAAGTCGCTACTGTCACAGTTTCATAATTTTTGCACCAATTTGGTGAAAGGTAAGCCGAGTCTTCAGTCCACATTAGGATATAAGTCCATTGCTCTAATCAGTCTGCGTGACCTTCAATTTTTTAATTGAAAATATACCTAGAATAAAGGCGTACAAAGGTTATGTCTGAATCATCCATTTCAATGTAAAATGTTTCCACAAAGGCAATTTAATACATTTGATGATACAGTCGACACAAATCATGTGATTTAATTAAGTTTTGTGTGATTATATGAGCTTTGCCTATTTTTGTCAAATGTTTGAGTTTAAGTACACGTTAAGTCTAGTTGAAAATGATATGTTTAGTATCCTTTCGATGCAATTAATCAATCAATTCCGTTTGCAATCAAGGATAACGACATTTCTGAACACAATTCTCTTTTTTAACGTATAGTTTTCGAAATGGTACCACGAGAATATTAGCTGCATCAACGGTTTCAAACTCTGACCATTGCCTTGAAAGTATACACATATTTTTATGAACCTTTCTATGAAATAAACTTTTGAGATGTATATGAAATTGTGTGATCCAATCCAGAATGACGATCTAAAGGGTTGATTAGAGAAGTATATATTCAGATTTTGTTTACCGTGTGGCTGCTACTTCGTTTTTTAATTTTTTACCAAAAAGGGTTCATAGGCATATGGAAGTCAAGCTAAAGGTAACGTAAAATTATGATAGTAACATCAGTGAACTTCATTTATCAATAGCTTCATTTTGAGGCATTGCATGCTATGGTTTGCTTTAAGAAAGAAATTTGACCTTACCTAAGGTTATGTAATTTTAATTTCAGTGTTGACCTTAATGGTTACCACTATACTTTTAAACAGTTTCTTGTATTAATGCTTCAAAGCATTATTTCTTCATCGCAAACAAAGTGAGTTGAGTTACTAATGCTTTTATCTTCGATCAACTCCCCCTAGATCAAAAACAAACTAACCAGTTGATTGACAGCAAAATTCATGACATTTAATGGGGTAAGCTGATCAATGTAATTGACAGAGCCCAAATACACCTTTAGAATTGGCCAGGACCTGTAGTACTTCCGGAATAACTTGTTCCTTTGCAAATCATGTGGCAGGATCGCAAATCCTTCATCAATTTCTGTGAAGTCACAGAAACCCTCGCCTTAGTTCCGTAAACGAGCAAGATTCCAATAATAGTTTCCGAAATTCCCATGAAGTAAACCAGCATTTGCGGGAGAAGAAGCTGGCCATGAAGCCGAATCATGGCAAAAGCGGATATCACGAGGAACGCCGTCATTTGAAGGAGTTTGCAAACTGAGCTGTATTTTTTATGGTAAAAGTTGAATTCGAGTGTGATCAATTGGATTTGACGAAAAATCCCAACAGTGTTTTGCCAACCCTTTTGCTTCACATTGAGACTTTTCAATTTTCTATAAGCTTCAAAATCAATTGTTAACTGTACCAAACAATGAATAAACCAGATAGCTTGACTTAGATAATAAAACTTACTTGAGAAATAATTTAATATAGTTGCTAATGCAATGAGAGCACAAGCACCCCAACACTTTCTCCAGCGTAAATGCCGGAAAGGCAAATGAAGACACAAACCAGGCCAATAGAACCATGCAGCCATTCACCACATAACCCAAAACTTTCATAGTTTCTAGAGACCATTCAAGTTGCAGAATGCCCCAAATAGAAGGAGAGCACCGAGGATTCAGCAAATTCCCAAAGTAAACTGGCAAACAAGGTTTAAACCACACTGTAGCAGAGTAAGCAATCAAATCAAGTTGTAGTGGAGAAATTGCAATGAACGTGAAAGCTTTGGTTATCAAGGATCCAGTTTTATCCTTAGGTTTCCAGTTGTCGGCTAATTTATATTAAAATAGGCTGGTAAATTCGACGTAACCATTTGATTGAACTTTAAAATTAAATCATACCATTATGACGTTTCTCGAATTCCAAAGCATGATTAAAACACTGGCTGATTTCCTTTCGTTTCTTTATCAGGGTTCCTTGGGAATAAAGCATGGCACAGTAGCACACAATATAGAATGCGGAGTGGAGTATGTGCTCCAGAGGCATTTTTTGGGTCATTTCATAACCCACTTGCAAAATAGCTATGAAGACGAGAATCCTCTTGCAAAACCATGGACTATTTTCACCCCGTTTAACCTTATTTTTGCTTACAACAATGAAGTTGTTTGTGGTTGCGTCGAAATCGTGAACAAGGAAACCAGCCCCTTTCACGGATTTGTGGCCAAGTTGAAACCACTTGAGTTGATTTTCTGCTAGTAACATTTTGCCCTTTATTGCTATAGTGTTTTAAAGAGAATGTAGAAACGGATACCGTTACTTCTGTTTTGAAAAGTAAAAGTTGTCGGCTGGTATCGCTAGTTTTTATAGATTTTCCATTCATAAATATTTTATCGATATCAGACAGTAAATCTAGTGGAATTCCCAGAGATATGGGCCAGAGTGGGTATGTTCTAACATAGACTTAATTTTGAATGAGGCAATGAAAAGGATTTATACTTTCTCGATGCGGAAACCAAACGCGGTACTGGTAGACGTAACGTTTGAATATTTATGATCCAAGGCTGTTCTGAGCCCAACCCAGGCTGATTTTCTTTTTTCGAAGATAACTATCTCAAAGTATATAGTGTTTCGAGATAGGAAATATTTTAACTCCGTCATTGGTTTTTGTGGCGCCGTCTCTCTCAAACTGGACGTCTGGAATAAAATGGCCAGACAACTGCGGAATTTGAGTTGTGATAAAAATTAAAAATTAGCAGGAATTGAGGAGGATAAAGCATAAAGCGACTGCGGTTGACATTTTGTGGCTTTTTCAATCATTTATGAAATCATTTACTGCTCTGACGAAAATTGATTAGATTATCACGTTTTTAGACCCCCCAAAGGGTGCTTAAGTGTTTACGTTCTTGCTTTAAATCGTATGTACTGCTTGAAAAGCAGGTGTGTAGTAGTTAAGCCAGTTGAAATAGGAAACTTCCCAGAATGCCAACAATGACAATCATTTTCTTAAATGGCCTGGCCAGCCCCCATGACTATTTTCGATTTGCTTTACAAAGTCGACGTAAGAATACTTGTATTAGTTTTAAAAGCAATGTGGATTACGACAGCGAAAACATTATTGTTTCGTCCTACTTTACTGCTGCTGTAATTCTGCTACCTTCCTGGTGCGTTGATTGGTTTTTTGAAAAATACAAAACAACTGCTGTAAAAATGGCACATTCCGTTCACAATAAAAGTTAAAACCACTTTGCGGACGTGGTACAAACCCGTTCCATTCGTTGCATGTTAACTACAACTGCCCGCATGTAAATTGTTGAAAGCGTTTCATTACAAAATGCACAAAAGCAAACTGTCAACAAAGACAAATATAAAATCCAAACAGCAGACAAAGATTTTACATCAGTTGGCTGGATCAAATCATCACCATTACTACTTAAATTTGTTGTCATATGCGTGTACTGCTGAAAAGCGCTATAAAAATTAATTGTCTTTGTGACACCGTATAATGCTTTATACTGACTTCGAATTGCTACGATCTCTCTGTATTGGCGGTTTTCCTTTCTTAGTTTTTGCAATATACCAGCTGCATCAAGCGCAGCTAACTCACGCTCATAGTAATGGAGGAAAACATTTTTATAATTTGACGCAAATCCATGATATTCCAATTTGATTGAATTTTCGTTATTTCTGTACATTTTTCGGTTTCCAAACACAGCAATAACCGACTTAAAAACCTTATCCGCTCTAAAAATTAAAGCAAATTCATGGAATGTTTCTTTGGTGTTAATCTGTACTTGACCATAGTTAATTCGACAGGAAATTTCTCTGAATATTGAAACATTTTTCAAAAAGTCAGCTGCATCACTGAAGCGATCAAGATAACACATGGCGGAGCTGGAATTTCGTTTGTACATAAATGGATGCAAGTCTGAAGTCCCTACATTGATTGAATGTCCGAGAACCGAAAGTGGGATGGCGTAGGCAAGCGATCTATCAAGAATTACAATATCAATGGCAGTGTTGTTGTAAATCTCCTGCAAAGAGCTAGGAATACGTTGTGGTACGGGCGATGTTAGAAATGTGTACAGTGAAGACATGTATACATTTCGCAATAAAATGCAAAACCAAAACCAAAGGGAAAGCAGTATGTACAGCCTAGAACTTGGGTTTTGAATACTTATATTAAAATCTTGTTCAAGAGCTGCCGAAGCAACAAAAAATGACGCACTACTAACTCCCATTCGTCGAATTGTCAAAGAAACGGAAAAGAAACTAATGAAAGTCAACATCTACCAGTAATATGGAATAGGTTTCAGCAGAGTTGTCATATCCAGCGTTCTTTGAGATCGCGCTTTTAAGTAAACGTATCTATAGTCAACGAACTTAATTCCAATAGGTACAACAACGCGACAGCTTGCTGCATTTGGGTTACAGAAAATGGACAAATAGATTACTCTTTTTGTCACAGCCTTGGAACAAATCGGATTTGAACAATTATGGCGCTCGTGAATTATCTTTTGAACACAAAAATCAGCTTGGTCTTCATTTGGGGCTTTGGTTTTTCCACTTATCCATTCGCCATGAAGTTTGCTTCTGGTATAGTCGCAACTCTCTGATGTGTCTTTAATAGCAGAACCATGTCCAAGTCCCCAGTAAAAGTTTATTTGAGTCCATCTATATATGATATCTTCGGCTGTGTCAAGAAAGCTTATTTTTATTACTTTTGCTGAAGCCGCCTCCTTCCAAATACCATCATACATTTCAACGCTTGCAGAATATGAACTTAATACGTTATCAAATTTTTCGATGCACATTGTACACACCATATGTATAATACTGAATGATGCATCTATTGTAAGTATTTTTACTTCGCTTAATACACCCATCTCAGTTATATAAATATTATTTACTTGCTCGCTTTTAACACCCACGAGGATGAATGTGGGAAGAAGTGGCTTGTGCATTATCGACTTCATTTCTGAAGATGCCGTGAAATTGAGAAAAGAGAAAGTTTCATTAGTTTCTGTGGTAGTTCCTAACGCGAACAATGAGTGCATTGGAAGTACAATCAAACAGGGTTGTGAAAATCGTAATGGCAACATTTTGATTAATGTGACATTTTCTTCTTTCGAATACATATGAGTTGGAATCCAACGGTAGAATCCAAATTTATGGATTAATATGCAACCGGAAGTCATAGATGTCTGACAATGGTTAATAATGGTTTTGTAGAGTGGCGACGGTTCTCCGTTTTTTACACCACTGTTCCAAACAAAAATGGAACATTTTGATAGGATTGGCCAGTCTAATAGTTTGTTTGATTGATAGTTCATGACACCTTCACTAAAGCTTTGGTTGATTAAACTAGCTTCTTCTGCTGTTACATAAATTACATTCAAAATCAATAAGAAAAACATTCCTACTTTTTTATAGAAAGTTTGCTAGGTATTAATGCACCAAATACCATTCTCTCACAGTTGAAATTTTGTCCAATAAAACAGTGTGTTGTAGAGTGCACTGTACCTGGCAAGTTTGCAGTTTTTAGAACGTTTTTCTTTGCTATTAAGGAATACTGCTTGCTGTTCGGATAGCCACACATTATAATTTATAAGTACAAGTTTTTTAAGCATTGTTGACAAGATTGATAGCTGTCTATATTCATATATAACCACGAGTTACTAATAGTTAAAAAACCGAAATACCATCGCAAATAAGCTATGATTACAATTTTTATAAAAGTTTTGTTCCTGCCAGTAAGCCATTTCATTTGTTTTTTAAGAGATTTCAATAATAATTATGACAGACTTATTAAAATCATTGTAATTTAGCATACCGAATTTTCATAACAAGAGACACCCTTAAATTTAAGTATGCAAACCAATTTTCACAGAAAACCTAATTTATCGATTACTAAGTTCTTCCAAATTATCGTGGTCATTCCATATGACCGAATTTTTTATCGTGTTTTACATATTTTCATTTGATTGTTAAATCATAAGTTCTTCTAGATTTGATGATTTGATACATTAAAAATTATATGCATGCAATGCACGCGCACCGCATTTGTCTTTGTTCTAAACGTCTCACTTACTGCAGCAGCACGAAGTCATAGAGCAAAAGGCTCTCTGGCCGCAAATAGTTCAAAATTCAACTAGCATCAGAAAAAAGCACATCATCAGCTCACTGGATTTTACTCTGGATTTTTCCCAGGTAAACAAATCAAGAGACGACGATTTTTTTTGTCAAACTTATCTTTCTCATCTTTATTTATCGAAGGTGACTGCTAAAATAATTGGTAGTTGATTACTCTCAATTTATTACGTTATTTTGTGTCTGTTTTGGATTTCAGACTTGAAAGTTAACTTGTGTTTTGGGTGGAACATCAAATGCCAATTATGTCCAACGAGTCAAAACATAAAGCCGCTGCTGGAATCCAGAGGCGTCGCAACGGTATTTTGTGTGGGGGGACATTTACATGCAAAATATCAATTTTCTTTGGTAATTTTTTAGG